>LUFD01000800.1:5208-24411 GCA_003025255.1 Cordyceps pruinosa
GGCGACCCTTGAGTGTGGACCGGGATCGGTTGGAACGGCAAGGCTAGCGATGCGAGATGACCGTGGCCCGGCGTCTCCATTTTGGAATTACGAGAGAGAAAGCGAGAGGGAGAGGGAGAGGGCGAGGAGCGAAACATCGGAGGGTCGGCGGCTGGGCGGGGAACTGGACCCAAGCAGGGACCATCGTCGCCTTTTCGGGCTCACTGGGCCGGGAAGCGAGAGGACCTGGGGGGGGAAGGGATCGAAGAGAGACGGCACGAGTAAGAGCTAACAGGCCCTGCGCCACAGAACGACATGTTCACGCTGCGCATAGGAAACAAGGGCCCGTCGGGAGGGACGGGTAAGCAGAGCTAAACTCGGCGTGCGGCAAGCTAGGAGGGAGGGCAGAGCGTAGGTGATCCGATAACTGCGTCTGAGGTGGGTGTAAGCGTAACAGAGGAACGTGTAGGAATAAGAGGCGAGATTACAACACCGTGGGAGAGCTTAGCTATCTATGCTATAGCTGGAATGGAACTGGGCCTTGTTCAGGCCGGAAAAGCGGCTTGCTGTATCACTGTTTTTTCTGCAATCCTTGTCTTGGAAATTGCGTCTCCGGAGACAGACCCTGCGGAAAGTGCGGAAATCGTTATCGAGCGACCAGGGCCAGGCCACCAATATTGCCTAAATCGTCCGGATGGGCTGGCCCGAGTCGTGCGCCAAGGGCATATATCCCGGGCGAGGCTGCAGGCTCGACGCAAGCGAGCCCCGGCGCCGTGCCTGACGACCTATCGTCGTGCGGCGACGGCACCGCTTCCCATGGCCTCCAGCCGTCCACATGCGAGGAATATCTCTGCGCACGCCACGTTTCGCCTTCCATGCCAGACGACTCTCCCCGGCCCCCCGCAGAGGGGGGCCGGGGGAAGGATGTTGGGTCGGCACGGCAAAATCGGAATGGGCAGCCTGGACATGCGCAAAGGTGCTGCAGTCTTGACTCTTGCCCTATCCAGCCTGGCGGGGGCCTGATATAAAACCGCCGCGGCGAATGCGGGTAGACCAGCTTATTGTTTGACCGTACAGGGGTTTTGGGGACCAAAGGGGTGTGTCGCGGTCCGGCGACAAAGCCGACCTCGCGTCCTCGTCCCGGGGTGCTGGCAAGGACGGAACCCCGGAGTGCGGAAGCCGCTTCGCCGACGATAGCCAGCCCAGAGACTAGGAGAGTAGCTACGCCGCGTCGTGCGTGGGATCGCGGGCCAAGGCTGGGGGATGCTGATGTGATGTCGCTGCATGCAGCTTATGAGATTTGTGGAAGCTGTCGGGGACGGGGCATGTCCAGCCCTGTTATGTCGGCGTTTCGTTACCGTGCGGTGCCCCCAGGCCACGGCGAACTGGGAAGAAAAGGCCAGTATGAAGTTTGTAGTCCATGGGTAACTTATGGAGCTGCAAGGGAGCTTGTACACGAAACACTTTTGTGTTTTGTAGTGTGCTCCATTGAGTTGGCTCGGCCCGAGGCAAGGAGTCCAATATGCAAAGTAGCTGGTCAAGTACAGGAAGTACAGGAAGTACAGGAAGTACAGGAAGTACAGGAAGTACAGATGTGTGTGCATCATCATTGCGAATTCCCCATACAGGCGTCTGATAGTCTCGCCAAGAGCCATGAGAGAGTTTTACACTGGTCATTGCCGTCGGGACTATGATGCCATCCTCCCCACACCATCCGGCCAGTGGACATGACAGTCGACGCAATACATGCCAGGAAGAACGCATACGGAGACGTAAGAGAGTTGTAGCGCTTCGTTCAGGGTGAGGAAGGAGCCTCACGACCCCAGTATCGGTGATGAAAAAAGGACAAGTCGCCCTGGCCGATACCCCGGCCCGAAGGCGATCCCGCTGGGTCTAGTGGCGACCGGACCCGGGTCCATCGGCTCACCAACACGGCACTATGCTTCCCGTTGCCAAGGGGAGGGGAGGAAGACGAAAAACAAGAGGCTGAAGAAGAGAAGAGCGAAGAGGGATCTCCAAGGCTACCTTCCACAAGCGATTCCGACTGCAGAGGCTCCGCAGCTAGCGAATAATCCTGCAGGCGCGGTCGTGGAGCCCAGATTCGGGGCGTCGAGCGTCGGCGCGGCGCGCCATTACGAAGAGGACAGTAATACCCGTACCCGCTCCGGGGAGCTCAGGCCAGGGGCCTGCCAAATCGGCGGCCCTGGGGGGCAGCGCACGGCGCCACCCGGCTGGTGCGATGCTGGGGTCAGATAGTACGACTTGCATCGTGGGTGGCCGACGAGCCCATCTGCATGTCGCATGTCGCAGGCTCTAGGGTCTGTCTTCCCCCTCGGCCCGTCTCCGCTGGCTATTGTCTCTTCGGCACGTCCACAGCCGATGCAGTCAGAAAAACGTGGACGTGAGCAAAGTTCCCCGAACAAGATAAGGACGACCAGAGACGTTGCGCTGGAAGCGGCTCCCTGCCCCCCTTGCTGCCTGCAGGCGTAGATGCGGTAAAAAAAAAGGGGGAATAGAAAAGATAAAGTCGCTTCATGTACACGCCCTCACCATCTGGGCTCAGTCCTGTGAGAAATAAGCTTAAGCATTGGCCACGATGGCAAGGGCTTGGTCTCTCTGGGCCGAGTTTGCCGATTTCGGTTGGGGGCGGGAAGGGGAGTGCTGGCTGAAAATGAAACTCTATTAGGTCACGGTATTACTACCCTGAGAAAACGGTGAGCCGGGTTTGCGGCATGAGTCGAGGAGGAGCAGGTCCGGCTGGCGTGATGGGATGTCGGGCCGCGGAGCAAAAGGCGACGCCTGCTGAAGACGCCGCGGAGTCGACGAACAGGCAAGAGGGCGGGAGCGGACGAAAGCCCACGGCCTTTCCGGGAGGTGTTGCTGGCTGCTACGACAGCGAGGTTGCGTGACCGGGCGGGTGACCCGATCGGAAGCCAGATGTCCCTCCGCGCGAGAGCCGCCCATCCTCGCCCCCGTGACGAGGGCCGGGCGAGGGAAACCCGACGATGGCAGGTGGCGGTGGTGGGGTTCGAGAGCCGCAGACGACTAGAAAGAAGACGGCAAAACACTGCATGTCGCCTGTGTCCGGCCTGATATGGGCCACGCGACGCGAGGTCCGTGCCAGCCGGTGATACGATGCTGACACGCACGCGAGTTTCGGCAGCCCGGTCCAAGGTTGCCGATCCGGGAGCTTGCTGTTGTTTCTTGTTTCCAAACGTGTCGCGATTAGACCTCTGGGAAAGACGAGGACGCGACAATGTACACCCGGGAGAGAGAGAGAAAGAGCAAGAGATGGTAAGATGGCGAGCGCCGCGGTTCTCGCAGGGACTCCGTGGTCCGGCGGGTGGCCTACGGAGATGGCGGCGTCGCCTGGAGGAAAGAAGGGACGGCTGACGGAGGCGACCAAATGGCAAATCGGGCATGGGATCTTTTGTTGCTGCGTGCAAGAATCCACCGTGATGCAACCGTCTCGCAGCAGGAGCGGAAGCCGCCAAATAGAGCTGCGGGACAGCACGTCGTCAGCCAGTACGAAATCACCTATTTGCTTAGAGACCACTCGTCGTGGGAGCCGTGCGATGGCCGTCTCTTGGCAGCTGGGCGAGAAATGAACGAAATCGGCGACAGTGTTGCGAGAATAAGCACCCTCCACTGTGCGTCGGGCGGCCCCGGCAAAGCCACTTTGATGGTGCGTGGCCCGGGGAGAGTAATGTTGACACGCGCGCCTAATAGGCCCTGCCCACTTGGGACCAGAACAGGCCGTGCGTTGCTGGACGGCGACGGTGAGAATTTGTCAGTGTTGCATCGACGAGGCTGGTTGTAAGTGGCGATGGAGGGGGCTGCGGTGTAAGTGCCCTGAGCTACGCTGTGCTGGACACGGATAGTAAGCGGACCACGAAATGACAATGTCAAACTTGCTCACACACTGTGCAAGTGAAGTGTCTAGAACGAATTGATATCCAAACTTGTTCGCGATGTATGGGCTTCCTCTTCGTCACGACGCAGGAGGCGTCCGTGTTGTCCAAGCCAGAAAACCCGCTCATACCCGGGAGCAACATAATAAACCCCGACATAACTGCGGTGGCAGATTGGGGGATCGCCAGCTCCGCGTCTCCTGCAAGGAAAAAGATCCAAGTTAAAGTTGCCCAGGGTAGATGCGGGCTGACATAAGATTCGGTCAGAGAGTCCGTGATGCCAAGAGACGATGCGGAATAAGCCCCCCCCGGTCGTGTCTGATTAGGGCGCGAAAAGCTCGCGGCAGCTGGATCGATGTTGAAGCTAGTGCGCCTGTTCTTCGTCTTTGTCTAATTAATTCTTTTCTGTAAAAAGAAAAGAAAAAGCCATGGGTCGTACGAGCAAGACAGATGACGCACGTTGGAGCTTGTTCTGGCGTATCCTGCATCTACCCGTCCCTCTGTTGCCGTTCAGCGTCAGGGCGATTTGTATTTTTGTCCCCCGCGAAATGGCGGCGAGCGCCACGGGGCATAACAACAAGGTTATGTACCGGCGATGGCTGCGCAGACAAGCCACGAGCTGGACCGTTTTGGTCTGCGATGCGAGCGCAAGCGAGTTCCCCCTGAGTCAGGATGGGAAGCATTGAGTAGGCGGGGACAATGTGACAATGTATGGAGTAAAGAGACGGCCTGCCAAGACGGCGTACTTTTTTATGTCTCTGTATGTGTTTGTCTTGGGCTTCCGCTCAAGCTTTTTTTTTTCTTCGTCCGCGCGCCCCCGGCACATGCCAAGAGCGCCGCAGGCATCATCGCGGTGTATTGTATTGGCCCACCCAAAAGGCCTTTTGTCTTTTCTCTCTCCCGGGCTTGGCATAAGGTGATCAAGTGCTTGCGGTGTAGGCAGTCGCGCCAAGACAAGGGCTGCCTTGACCAGTCTTCCTTGGTTGCCTGTTTTACGGGGGCGCGGTTTGGCAACGAGCGCGTGGACGCTGTAGGGCTGGGAGGGCGGTTTGAGAGCGGTTCATTTGCGTCAGAAGGCAGACAGGCGGCGCCTCCTCAGGTCACGCTGAACTGTTTAGTTCCTGTGCTGGTACGTGCAACGGCCCTGTCTTCTGGGCGGCGGCGTTTTTTTTGGGGTGGCTTGCCCAACGAAACGCCTTCTCGGATTCCCCGCGTATTTGGGATAGGCATTGGGCCAGAAAACGCATGTCCGCGGAGGGCATGTGTATGCCCCCGCCGCCGCGGGCGGTATCTCCTCTTGCTGTCTCGGCTCATGGCAGGCTTGGAAGTGATGATAGCGACGAGGAGGGCCGGAGCGGCGCGCCCAGCCACGTCGTTCGACTTTGCCGCCTTGTCTGTCCGACTGTGGGCAAGCACGATGGGAAGAAAGTACGTACCGCCGATAGAGGCAATTCGTCACTCCGAGACCAAAAGACGAGAGAAGAGAAACAAGGCTCCGGCCGGAAATAAGGGCCCCCTGCCTGGTTCTGGGTTGAGTGGGTCCCCCCATGTATCTGTATCCTCCGCATGCGCGGAATGAGTGGGAGAAGTTCGGCCTGTGTGACGCAGTGACGCAGGGAATAAAGATGCCGAGTTCAAGAGCATGAGGAAAAATAAAAACACCAAGAAAATGAAATAGCGAGGTGGGAAAAGCCAAGCCGGCTGGGACGGCATCTTGAAATGGCGCTACTGCAAGCCACTAAGCTTGTCTTGGCCCCATCGGCGCACACTCCCCTGTCTGCCGCCAGCCCCACTGCGACGTATATTTTACGCTTGAGTTTTGAGTTGGCAGGGGACGAGAGGGAAGAGAAAAGGGTAAAAGAAGAGCGGTAAATGGAGGAGCGGAAAATGGAACTTCTTCAATAACAGGAGAAAAAGTCGTCTCTTTGTCTTCCTTCTTTGATCGGCCCTTCACCCCCCCCTCCCTCTCTTCCGCTTCTCCTCCTTCTCCTCGGCAAAGCTTGGATCGCTCTCGCTGGTACCCGCTCCGGCTGCGATACTCGGCTGTGGATCAAGCCCGCGGGGGGGCCTGTCTTGCCGCGCCAAGCCTAGTGGCTGGCAACGTTTAAATTCATGCTTAAAATCCGCAAATCAGAACCGCCCAGGGGGGCGTGCGTGTGGGGCCCCGTTGCCGACTTTTCCGTCCAGGTACCTTTGTATCTTTTTAGACGAACCAGCCAGGCTAGTACCGTTTGGGTAGTGTTTTCCTCGGCGGGGCTCCAGCCAATTAGGAACATACGTAGGTACTTCTCTACTAGGGATGCGTGCGTGTTCTCCAGTCCACTTCACGTCCCGATTTCCGTTGACCTGCCTACCTGAACGAGCAAAACCGCATCGATGGGCCGTATGTAGATACCTGCCCGAAAAGGCCTGTTCAGCTGGGGACCGACTCTGTCCCAGAACTTTGCCATTAGTAATGTCTCGTCCGTGTGGCGCACGCCGACATGTTGCCGCAAAGCCGCCCTTTGCGTGGACGCACACGCAACGAGACAGGCAGAGACACCGCATAAACTCTCGTCAAGCCTAAACAGGTCTACCCAGCACGTCGCTTGCAGACGACATGTCTCAGATATGGGCGAGCAAAATGGCAACTCTAAAAACCTTCCAGCCAACCGTAGTATCAAAGGCGTCATGATGCCAAACTCTTTCTGGCGCAAGTCAACACCACACTACTGCGCTCTGTTGCACCCAAAACCACAACAAACAGGTTTTTTGACTCTCTCTCCCTGTGCCTTGAGACATGCCAGCTGAGTCCATTTGACTCAACCGCGTTGCAGGCACTACGTTGCAGTGGCTGGTCGGAGAGGGAAGAACCCTTGATCGACAGCTTGGCACAGCCCACAAGGCCAGCCAACGTGAAGACGAAGAAAAATTCCCGAAAAGACCGAGCAGCGAGGGTGCAAAAAACCGCGCAGACGAATAATACGTCTGGGCCGGCGTATTGCCCGCAAAAGCCGACCTTGCCGCTGCGTTCGCCCTCGTCATGACGGGCGCAATGATTCATGGAAGCCCTGCACACATGAGTGCGACGGCGACTCGAAAGACAATGCCAACCGGGCTTCTGGTGCGGGAAAGAAATGTTCTTTCCCATATCGAAACCCTATCATTCAATGCGTCAAGACCCTGTTGAAGCTTTTTGTTTCGTAATAGACAAATCCCCACAGAGAGACATGCTCCCGCACAACCCATGAAGGAATAGAGCAAGGCAATTAAACAATTTTCGGGCAAAAGTTCCAGATACGCATTTCAATTCATGCACCGAAAAAAAAAAAGCCCACCCGCATTGATGATTTACCCCATGGCGGTTGGCCGTCGGTCACTCTCGGTCACTGAACGAATAGGCGAAGATGGCCGGAGCGAAAAGGGCCTCAAAGGATCAGTCGGCACCGGCTCGGCCTCGTCGCGGGACGTCATTCACCAGAAGGCTCCGTCGACGACGCCGCCGCCTAAGATGGAAAGGGGAAGAGGGTTTTGGGGTTAGCCCGTGTACGTCAAAGGGGGGGAGAAGATTTAAGCTAAGAAAAAAGCATTCTGCGCATGTTGGCTCCGAATCAGGTCCCTTTCCCAAATCGAGCCGGGAGAGGGCGTGCATGCAGCAACTCTATTTTGCTGGGCGTGATGCGGTTGTGTGGGCTGAGGCCCATCGGGAACTGATATGGATATGGGCGTGGCTCGGAGCCTTCTTTTTCAAACCAGGCGCCCGGCGAACTCGTGTTTTCGATCAAGGCAGCTCATGGCACCGGGATGGAAGCATGAACGAGAAGAAGGAAAAAAAGCCCTGTGAGATGAGGATAAGCCGGGCCCTTTTGCGACGAGGCCCGGCTCTCGAGATGCCGATGCCTGCAGTGTGTAATATTCGCGTTTCCTAAACAAGCCACCTGCAGCGCGGCGACGCTGGCACTGTCTCGCTCTCCAGTCTCGGCAAGCCGCTGTCACTCACTAACCCTTTTGTCTCCGTTTCGAGCATGGAATCCCGTCACAAGTTTCGAGCAAGAGAGGCGCCGAACGCCCGTGTAGACTCTGATCTGCTGTGCCGTGCCGTCTCTCGGCCGGACAGATGGGAACCCGCGCACCGTGCGTTTGGAAACCAGGTTCAAACAACTATCCGTTTACGGATAGTGACAGTTATACAGCTCAATTATACAGCGAGGTTGGGGGGAGAGACCGGAGGGGGCCGCCCCCCGAACCCCCGAACGGATTGTGAGACAGCCGCCCTTTCGAGGCGCCTTCTAGGCACCTGAAACTAGGGCCAGGCGACGCTCAAAAGGCAAGGATGGGTGTGTGAATGCTGTGAATCCCCTGCGACAAACACCCAACCTTTATTTTGTCTTGTTCCCCGTTTCACGAGTCCAAACGTTGTGGCGGCAAGCAGGTAGAAAAAGCCGAGCTTGCCGGTTTGAAAAGGGGGGGCGGGCGTATCGGTTTTCTGGTCTTTCTTGGCTAAGCTTTTTTTCCTTTTTTCGGTCCTCCGTTTCGATGGGTGCTTGGACGATCTCGACGGGAAAGCGGCTTGTCACGCGATGGTTTCTTGGGCGGGTCAATTCACGTCGAGAAGACGATAGCACAGCGCGCAGCGCACCCGGGAGACTGGGCGCTCATCCGTCCGTATCTTTCGTAGTTCTGCTCCGTCATTCGCAGGCTCGGGAGGCCAAGGTGAATACGAAAAGACTGCATGGCCATTGACAAGGCGTGCTTTTCTTCCCAGTTCTTTTAAGCTTGGTCTCTGCGCCGCAGATCATCGAGATAATGCCCTAGGCCCCTTTCCTGTAGGTACATGACAATGCATGCGCGTCCTCCACCCCGGGGCTCCCCCTGCGCGATGCAGAGGGGTCTCATCAGCGCGCGTCGGCCTATACGTGGCCATGCGGTCGTTATCTGCAGCGGTACAGATCAAGGAGGCTGCGTCCGGCGTGGGCGGGCGCGGATGCAAGGCGGCGACAAGGCTCTTGCCCTCAGAAGCCTGCAGCAGGCATAATGAGCTGGCCGTTGCATCCTGCAGAGCAGATACGCCCATGATAAGGCTCACTGCGGCCGCTGCAGCCCCCCGGGTAGAGCGGCAGCCAGGGAGAGCGCCCAGACGGGGGATCACCTTCTTCTTTGTCACGAGCACGCCCATCGTTGGCTATCCCGGATCTGGGAAAGCATTGTTTTAGGGCTGCTGGCGAGGAGGAGGAGGCTGTGTCGAGAGGGATGAAACTACGTGCGGCAAGAAATTCCCGTGGTCAGGCCCCGCGATAAGGCGGGAACGGGAATCGACATGGGAGGATGAGTAAGCGAAGCGGCGGTAGTCGCAGCGGTGCTCGGCGAACAGGGACGTATAGGCTAACCAGGCAGTACTACTAGGTAGGTATGAAGTAATAGCAGGGCAGGTACGCAGGTACCAATGTACATTTCCAACTCACCACCGTTTACAGATTACGCCGGTTCTCTCCTATCGAAAAAAAAGAAAATGAAAAAAGAAGGGGAAAAAAAAATGATAGGCTGCCAAATAAAATAATCGCCTCAAAAACCTGGGGCGGAAGCCGGCACCACACACCACACCTTGTCTGTAAGCTTGCTTTGGCGCGACGCTAGTGCTTCCGCTGCAGTCAGCCACGGTGGGGCTGTGCGGTGCCGATTTATCCAGCGGCTGACACGGCACGCAAAACGGTGGTTGGAATTGAGAATGTTTAGAGTAGAGAAGTAGAGAAGTAGAGAAGTAGAATTTCCAACTCGCTCCCAGGATCAAACTCGAGTGTCGTGACTTGAGACTTGAGACTTGAGATGCAGATGGCATGCCTGTCCCCTTGCGTTCCTGCCGTCTTGGCACCCGTTCCGCGGCTCGTCTGACATCACCGCCATCACCACCTACCTGTCGTCTTCCCAGTCACTACCCAGTCACCGCCCCCTAGTAGCAACTCGTCCATCACCGTCCGTCCCTACCGTGCGCAACGGCACCGGCGCCGCGTTAGCATCCAACCTGCAACTCGCAGCTCGTAACTCGTGCTAACTAGGTACTCACCTAGGTAGTTGCAACTACCGTGTCAGGTGTCAGCCGGTCTGCCGTCGTGACAAAGAAAAATATAAGCTTAGCTTAGCTGGCCCTCACCTTGCGTCTTCCCCTTTTGTCTTCCATTTGTCGTATTTCCGTCTCTTGTCTTTTGTCTTTTTCTCTTGGTCTCTGCGCTGACCCATCCACTCCCTGCCCTCTTCCTGTTCTCATCGCCAACTAGGTACTAGAGTCCCATCAGCACCCACGACACCCTCATACACCACCGACAACCGTCTGCTCACCGCGCCGCCCATTCCCATCACCGAGGCTCCGTTTCCCATGGTACGTGTCCTTTGGTCGCAGAGCCTCCACCGTTTTCCCTCATGCCAGCCAAGGATGGCGTCGTGGCGCACGCCACACGCACACGCTTGACACCCACCAGCTCGCCCTAAAAAAACCACATTCGGCCGACACTGGCCACGGTCGCCCGAAGCACTTCCTTGTGTCCAAGACGCAGGAGTAACATGCCCCCGCCATACTCTGGCGCTGGTGCTGCCTTGTATCTTCGTGTGCCAAGTCCCTTATTCCCGGAAAGGGGGGGTGGTGGTCCGTCCCTGTTTTCTGGCTGCCTCTCTTTCAGGCTGAGGGTCCCCTCTGTTGCAAGGAAGAAGAGGGCTTCCGCTCCTCCCGCTATTTTTCATCTATCTTTTGCCTGGCCCCGTCAGTGTGTATGCCTCCGCTCCGCGGGGAGGAGGAACCCTGCCTCTAGGCTTCTCCTGCGAATCCCCTCGTACTATCCTGATGCACTCGCTGGGTGTACGCGTTCAACCACAAACCCAAAATGATCCGGCAACTCTCCCTTCCCTGATCAACGAGTTTGACACATGGCACGTCGAGTCCAAGCTCCACGCATCTCGCCATCGTTGCCGTCTGTTCGTTGGCGTGTTTCAAACCCAAAAGGTGTCGGGAGCATCGAAACCCGCCCTGCCAACCGCAGCATCTCCTTTTGCGCTTCATTTTTGGCTCGTTTCCTGGCCCTCCCATTTGGCCCTCTGCCACCCCCTTGTTGCTTGTACTGCTTCACGCTTGCCTTGTGATGCACCGCTCGGCATCTCCCACCCGTTGGTGGGTGGCATCGACAGCGAGGCTAACAAAGCCCGTTCGTTTCCTGGTAATGCTGGCTGGTGCTGATGGTCTGGGGCTTGCTGTGGCAGGGTGTTGTAGCCACAAAACCCTTTCCATCAGCCACCGAGGCAAAAGGCCAGAATGGGCTGTTTATTTGGCGTCGCAGTGGCCAGTTGCGAATAACGACCCAAGAGCTAGTCGCAGCCCCGGAACTCGGCCTCTCTCCTGCCGCGCTCTGTCTCGCAATGCATACAGACGCATGTGTGCCTCTGCAAACAAACACAAAGCATGATACGCTGTCCGTATCACGGCTTGTAGGTAGGTGCAGTGGACTGACTGTCACGGACCACCGCCGGCAAGGACGGATGTAAAGAAGCATACTAGGTAGTATATACTTGCACGGTTGCTGATAGCCACGGTAGGTCGAGTCGATAGTCTGCACACGCACCAGGTAGTATCCGTAGTCCGTAGTCCGTCATCTGCCCAGAATTCTGGCGTACTGGCGCAGGGTGGCTCGTAACAGATGCCCTCCTGGGGAGACACGCCCCCCCCGCTCGCCCTCGCGCTCAGCAGTGTCGCACCCCTGCTGAGGGCCTCTGGCTATGACTACAGTAGGGCTTGATGACGATCTCCTGGCCCGTACGTCACGGTGAGTCGCTGCGTCCAGATTACAGCACTGATGTTCCTTGGCTCTCGGCATCTGCATCCGAGTCGCTGCTCTTGGCGACGCACCATCCCAGGATGCCATGGTGCCTGCCTCGTGCGCTGCGCGAGTACCAGAGGCATTGGAACATGGTGATGCAAAGGCACACCTGCGTCTGGCATGTCTGTCGTCCCGGTTCGGTCGCCGTCAAGGCATAGGCGAGAGAGAGGGCTCCCGTGTTCCCATGTGCGCCGATTCATGTCATGCGTGCTGAGCGAGCCTGCCACACCCTTGGATTCGCTGGGTTAACTAGCGGCTTTCGCTGGGTTGGCCCCCTGCGTGTCGCTTGGCGGCCTATCTACGCTTCTTTTGAGCTTGTTTGCTGACTGGCGGGGAGAGGGGAGAAGGGGGAGGGAATAAGCAGAGCGAGGGGATGAAGCGGTGGTGGGAGGAGATGGGATATTTGCGATGGGCGAGAGAATTAGCTAGAGGGATGCTGTCTGTTGTGTAGTGTGTTTGGCTGTGCCCTTGGTTAGACTAACGTGGGTGAAGATGAGGATCAGGGAGCCGTAGGTGATGAGGATACTTGCTGGCTGGGTGATTTTCCTGATATTAGCTGCCCGAAGCGTTGCTGTTCTTATTATTAGTCAGTCCCATGTGGAGGCGAGATAGAGCCACCCCACTGGACGCCCCTCCCCACCTGTATTTTTCCTGTTCTTGATACCAGGTACCTATCTATGTAGCTACCTAGGTACCTGCTTTATTTTATTTTCCTCACTCGGCCCTTAGGGATCGGTATCACGGCATCTTCTGTGCCACAGGTGCCCCGCCAATAAGCCCCGGCGCCACAAAGCTAAATGATGGGCCATATCTTGGCCAACGGCCGCCGTGGCCCCAGAGTCCGAGTGTCTTGGACCTTGCATTTGCTATATTATATCCAGTTCGGCCGCCGATCCGCACCCAGGCCTCTCCTCCTCTGCTCCTCCTCTTCCTCCGCTTCCTCCTCTTCCTCCGCTTCCTCCTCCTCCTCCCCATCCGACCCGTCAATCACCGCATTCACCGCATTCACCACGCCTGCCGTCGTCTCTCCGATGGGAATCACCGCGACAGTCTCTCCCCGATACCCTGACCGGCCTCCTCGCCTATGACACCTACCATCAAACTCTTTTGTTGACGGCGTCGTTCGAGAACCTTGAATATCTTCCACGGGAAACGCCTGACACGAACTCATCCCACTACTTTCGGTCGCCACCTGTCATTCAGATATATAACAAGTTTCCCTGGCCCTCCAAACCCACACGGCCGTCATCATGGAAGCCGTCCCTTCCGAGAAGATGGAAACATACCATGGCATCGTCCGCACCCCGGCCGATGCCATCAAGTTGTTCGAGGCATGCCGCCTAGGGCTGCTGCCCCGCGTGCAGCGCCGCCTCTCCGAGAAGGAACGACAGTCTATCCGGTCCGGTTCCGTCTTCGTCTGGGACGAGCGCGAGGCTGGCATGCGACGCTGGACAGACGGCAAGTCGTGGAGCGCCAGCCGCGTCTCGGGCAGTTTCCTGACCTACCGCGAGATGGAGGGGAAGCGTGGCGGCGGATTCGGCGCTGGTCGCCGTGTCGGCAAGGACGGCCGCATTAGTGACGAAGACATGGACGAAGCCGAACAAGAGGGCTACCGATATAAGCAGGATGGCCTGATGAAGCAGTCCTTTAGCATCAACACATCGTCCGACCAGCATCTGCATCTGATATCTTACTTTTCTCACCGGGGTAGCGACTTGGTTCAGCCAACCAACGACCCCAACTTGCGGAATATCATCCCAGTCAAGGGCATGTACCCCGAGTCCAGCATGGGCGAAGCCAACCAGACGCCCGCTCTAACACGCGCACCGATGCAACAGAACCCCTACCTGATTACCCCTCAGCATCCGCATCAACACCCCTATGCTCCCCAGTATGCCCAGCCTGGCTACCACTGGCCCCCCTCACCAACTGCTACGCCGCCTTACACTCACTATACGACCGCCCATTACCCTGGGGCATTGCCTCCTCTGCATGCTCAACATCGCCAACCCGCGCCGGAGCACGCGCCTCCATCGAAGCACGCGCCTCAACATCAGTACAGATACCCTCACCCCTATGAGGCGTCGCTACCCCCACTACTGAGCACTCCCAAGACGACGTCACAATTTCACGGGTTTCCGGGGCGTCTGTCACCTCCCCATGAGCACCTGCCTCATCCTCTGGCTGCCATTGACCGCCGCGGTTCGCTCACCCACGGCCCCCTTCCTGGCCTCAACGCCGTGACTGGCGGTGCCCCTCCCCAGGTTGGTGCTGGCACACCGCCGACGAGACATGCCAGCGTCAGCCCTCCTCGCACGGCCAACTCGGATCTGCCCAACATCGGCGGCCACAGGCCTAGCTTGAACATTATTCTACACCATACACCCGCCGCCAGCGAGTCTGGCAGTGGTAGTGGGCATAACAGCCCTAGAAGCAACAGTGTTATGAGTGTAGACAAGCTGGTCAGCGGCAACGAGGACACGAGAGCGCTTCGAATGCTGGACCGCAAGTTCTGCATCTGAACACCCCTATAATTCCTATTCCCTTTGATGTACTTTATCTTTGTTTATATTACCCACATTGCCCTGGAGTTTGGTGTCATTTAGCGGATTGGTAGAGTAATGGAGCCAAGGCACCTCTATAGAAATATGAAACATATTCAAGACCAATTGAGAATCTAGTATACTTCGAGAATCTCAACAGACGTGTAATGCGACTGATACAATGTATACTGTCTGCGACTACCTTATCAAAGGCCTTTCTCTATTGATGCTTCCAGCAGCATTGCGAGCAATGGTCACTGTTTGGCGATGCCCCTGTCACTTGCTACTGCAGGACATGTTCCCCCAAAGGGAGAATAGATAGCTGATCGTTCCCGCCAGATAGATAGGATCATCAATCAAGTCGTTGCTTTCATCAGCATACCTGCACAGTGACGCAATTGGAAACCTAGCGATACTGGTGGATGTTGACTCAATCAGTGAGCAGTAGAGCACCATTCCTGCGTGGCAATAAGAGCGCTGGTGCTGCTGGCACCACATTTTCAGTACAATATACTTTACATAACCCTATCTAGAACCTCTGCCATCACTTGAGCAGATGGATATCTTACATCACCAACCAAGTATACAATGTACTCCACCCAGGGTGTCATTCTGTCAACACGTATCCAATTGCGGGGGAAGCTAAATAGAAGACGGTGCCTGTTTCTAAGCTACGCTACTTTTTTTCTTTATTTTGGACTACCAATCAGACAAGCGAGCTCATGTAAGTGACCTACAGTCCTTGACGACAGTGACCGGGCTAGGGAATGCCAAAACTCAGCAGTTGAAACACCGAATGTCCAGCTACGAGAGCCGTGCCAGGTTCTTGAGCATGTATGAGACGAGTAATAATCGATTGCCCTACTTAAATACTGAATGTTTAGCGACGAGAGCCGTCATCGGTCACTAAGGATGAAGACGAGTAAAAATTCATCGCCCTAGTTGAAACTAAGGTTGTATCAACGAATAATGATTGATCGCCCGGGCCGATCACTGATTATTGAGGATGTATAAGAGGAATAACAATCGACCGCCCCAGCTGAACACCGAATGTCCGGGAGACTGAGGACGTATGGAGACGAAGACTCTTCTCGGTTTTTCACGGAAGGCGTTTTGTTGATCAAGTGAACACCACGTCACCGCCGGCGTGAAGGTCGAGAACGATAGGGACCGACGGCTCTTACGCCAAATTTCCAAGTCGAGGCTGAATCTGGTGAGATGATGCTCGAGTCTGCCCTGGTGGTTGCTAATGACTCCGCGCTGTATTCCATTTTTGAGGTTAGTATTTAGCAGATGCGCGGATCTCATAGCCCGTAGCATCCGTCCACCTCGCGCGCATGACGTCGACACGTGGCTGGGCCGTCCACACCAGGGTTGGGTCGCAGTTGAACACAGCTCCGGCCGGCCGATTGATAGCAGGCTCGAGAGCCGCGAGCGGCGACACGTGTCGATGCGGAGTGGCGCGAGCAACAAAGGCGGTTTTCTGAACCGAATGAGCCCGTCCGTGTCGCAGCTATGACCGTTTCATGTTCTTCACGAAGCTATGTCGTTTCTACAACAACTGTACCACTCAATCTAGACTGGGCCTCGCGTACTACGGCAAAAAGGTTTCTATTAGTTTGGGATGGAGAAACTAAATCTTGCTCTGTCGTGGGTTAGCAGCTTGAAGCATGAAGCCTATTCTTGCGCTAAAGAAGCCAACACAAATAGCCTGTTTAAAAAACCCTGCGTTAAAGCACCTGAAGCATGTGATTGCCGCAGAAGTCACAACCGAATGCTTGGAGGTACAGGGTAATCTGCTTCGTGTTGGTCATCACGAAGATGTAGCGCCGGCCCCGCTGCATAGTTGTTCCGGAGCTGTGGGCAACACACACACCAACGGCTTGCGACGAGCCATGCTGCGCACAGGTGATTGTATCTTGATACGAAGCGCCACAACTTTTGCCGTCGGGCTTGCACGCCAGTCGCTCTTTTCTCCGCATTCTCGCCAAGTTTCAGCTCTTCCGTGTTCACTACCATGACGTGAAACGGCCCACACAGTCCGGACAACGACGAATCGCAAACAACACCTCCGCGCCCGACTCTGGTGACGCCCGCGGGCTTCCCCATCACCGCCATGTTCACGTTTTGCCCGCTCCAGGGCGCGCAGTCCGAGTCGCTGGCCTCGCAGTCTCTGCTGGAACTCGACGGCGGCGTCAAGGTGCTCGTGGATCTCGGGTGGGATGAGTCCTTCGACGTGGCCAAGCTCGAGGAGCTAGAAAAGTAAGCGCCCCAACCGCGCGCGGCGAGAACTCCTCGGCCAGGCCATTTGCTAATCCCGCCTGCAGACAAGTGCCGACCCTCTCCCTCATCCTCCTGACGCACGCGACCGCCTCCCATCTCGCCGCCTACGCGCACTGCTGCAAGAACATACCGCTCTTCACGCGCATCCCCGTCTACGCGACGCGGCCCGTCATCGACCTCGGCCGCACCCTCACGCAGGACCTCTACTCGTCGACGCCCGCCGCGGCCACCACCATCCCGCAGGCCGCGCTCTCCGCGTCGGCCTACGCCTACGCCGCGGCGGCGTCGGCGGCGACCTCGGCGCGGAGGAACCTGCTGCTGCAGGCGCCGACCGCCGACGAGATTGCGCGCTACTTCTCCCTCATCCAGCCCCTCAAGTACTCGCAGCCGCACCAGCCGCTGCCGTCGCCCTTCTCGCCGCCGCTCAACGGCCTCACCATCACCGCCTACAACGCGGGCCACACGCTCGGCGGCACCATCTGGCACATCCAGCACGGGCTCGAGTCCATCGTCTACGCCGTTGACTGGAACCAGGCGCGCGAGAACGTCTTCGCCGGCGCAGCCTGGCTCGGCGGCGCGGGCGGCGGCGGCGCCCAGGTCATCGAGCAGCTGCGCAAGCCGACCGCGCTCATATGCAGCAGCCGCGGCGCGGCGCGGAACGCGCTGGCCGGCGGCCGCGCGAAGCGCGACGAGCAGCTGCTCGGGACGATCAGGGCGGCCGTCGTCAAGGGCGGCACCGTCCTGATCCCGGTGGACTCGAGCGCGCGCGTGCTCGAGCTGGCGTACCTGCTGGAGCACGCCTGGCGGACGGACTCCGCGTCGGCGGACGGTGTGCTAAAGGCGGCCAAGCTCTACTTGGCTGGCCGGAACATGGCGAGTACCATGCGCTACGCGCGAAGCATGCTGGAGTGGATGGATGACAGCATCGTACAAGAGTTCGAGGCGTTTGCGGAGGGCCAGAAGAAGACGAACGGGACTACTGATAAAAGGGTCGGGGGCCCGTTTGACTTTAGGTTCATGCGCCTGCTGGATCGCAAAGCGCAGATTGCGAAGCTTCTCACGACTGTTGTGAATGACGGTGAATCGAAAGGCCGCGTGATCCTAGCGAGCGACACGAGCATGGACTGGGGATTCTCCAAAGACTTGCTCAAAGGCCTGGCATCCGATGCGAACAATGTTGTGATCCTTACAGATAAGCCGGGCATGGCGCGAGAAAACAACCCATCTATTGCGAGAACGCTATGGAGTCTGTGGAAAGAGCGCAAGGATGGAGTTGCAACGGAGCAAACGACCAATGGCGACACTGTTGAATACGTACAAACAAGCGGATACGACCTACCGATTCACGATGCGAAGCGTGAGCCTCTGGAAGGCGAGGACTTAACTGTGTATCAGCAATGGCTCGCTACGCAGCGGCAGCTTCAAGCCACCCAACAAACGGTCGGAGCCGACGGGATGGAGGCATCTGCCGACGTCGTGGATGACGTATCCTCGGAGTCCTCGTCAGACTCCGAAGACGAAGACGGCCAGCAACAAGGCAAGGCACTCAACGTCTCCGCCGCTCTTGGCCAAGTAGGCCGCAAGAACGTGGTTCTCAAAGACGAGGATCTCGGCATAAGCATTTTGATTAAGAAAAAGGGCGTCTACGATTTCGACTCACGCGGTAAGCGCGGCCGTGAGCGATCGTTCCCTGTCGCGGTTCGCAGGAAGCGCAACGACGACTTCGGTGAGCTGATCCGCCCTGAGGACTACCTCCGCGCGGAAGAAAAAGAGGAGGACGCCATGGACGGCTCCAACACCGCCGCTGACGACGAGCACCTGGGCAAGAAGCGCAAATGGGACGACGTGCAGGGCACCGGCGCCCACAAGAAGCCGCAGCTCGGCCGCGGCGCTGCGGGCGGCGCCTTTGCCGGCGATGGCGGCGAGGACGGCAACACGACCGGCATGCAGGACGGCTTCGAACCCGACGAGCTGGACGCCGCCGAAGATGTCGACGCCGAGGAGCCCGAGGGCCCCTGCCGGCTCGTGTACACCACGGAGACGGTCGCCGTGCACCTGCGCATCGCCTACGTGGACTTTGGCGGCCTGCACGACAAGCGCAGCCTCAACATGCTCATCCCGCTCATCCAGCCGCGCAAGCTCATCCTCACCGCCGGCACGCGCGAGGAGACGCTGGCGCTGGCGCAGGACTGCCGCGCCATCCTCGGCGCGGACGGCGCCGGCGGCGCCGGCGAGAAGGGCGCCGGCGGCACCGCCGACGTCTACACGCCCGAGGTCGGCGCCATCGTGGACGCCAGCGTAGACACGAGCGCCTGGGTCGTCAAGCTGGCCGACTCGCTCGTCAAGAAGCTCCGGTGGCAGAACGTGCGCGGCCTGGGCATCGTCACCGTCTCCGGGCAGCTGTTCGCGGCGGCGGCGGCGGCGGCGGCCGCCGGCGCTCTCACCGGCGCTGACGGCGACGAGGACGAGGACGCCTCCTCCCACAAGCGGCAAAAGACGAGTGACTCGCTCGCGCTGACGACGACGACGCGCGCGGCGGCGGCGACGCCCGCGCTGCCGACGCTCGACGTGGTGACGGCCGGCCTGGCGGCGGCGGCGGCGCGCACCGCGGCGGCGCCGCTGCACGTGGGCGATCTGCGGCTCGCGGAC
>LUFD01000801.1:0-40174 GCA_003025255.1 Cordyceps pruinosa
GAATATTACTAAAAACCTTAATTTAACTTCCTTTATATTTAATTAATTCTATATAATTATATCAAAAGGCCAAGTGCAGCGGTTTGGACCACCGAATCGGGTGGTAAACGTCGCCGCCTTTGGTGGGAAAAACCGGTGGGCCGGCTGCCATCTTTGGTGGGTGTGTGACTCACACGCCTCCCCCCACCATTACGTGCACACCCCCGCCTACCTGGTCCTGCTTGCTCTCTCGCACGTAAAAGAAGACACCCAGCCGTTGCCTCTCGCCCATTCAACCGTCTTCCTTTCTCCTTCGTCTTCCTCTTCATCCATGGCAATCCATAAAGATATTGCAGATGCCCTTCATAAGGCCGCGAAGCGGCGTCACCGAGACACAGCGCTGCGCAAGGAAGCACAGAAGAATGCGCTCGTGGCCGAAGACTACCATACCCTGCAGCAGCAGCTGAACAGCACCCAGTTCATCCAGCCGCTCGATGCAGCCACGACCAAGTCGAATATTTACTACATCAAAAGGAGGTTTATGAGGTGCGTCGCTAAGTGAAAACCGATTTTCCACAAATGCGCCATACTAATGACTCCAGATTTTGCGATGCAAATAGACACGGCGACTGGCGGATGGCGCTCCGGCCACGCTACTGTGACAAGGGATTCATCATGACGTTCCTCCACTAGATCTGCGAAACATATCTCCAAAAAAGACGTAAGAGGTTAAAGAAGAAGACCGTAAACTAGTATTGGCGTGACTTCAAAATGCTATACCGCCGCTACAATAAAGGCTAGGCCGTTAACCTAAACTATTACGAGGAGATTATAAAGGTACGTAACCCAAAACCTAACTGTCGGCTACGCCACAGACTAACCTTGCTTAGTATATCGGTAACGAACTTAAGGATAAGTTCAATCTAGATGATCAACCTGGGTCTAAGCCCGTCTTGAGCGTAGACGACCTTCTTCTAGGCCTCACACATCATTAGTCACGTGACCGGAGCGTATTCCCTACTAAGGACGACCGCCTTGACCTTCTAGCGATCATGCTTTTCTAGGCTTACACGGCATGCCGGCCGGCGGAACTTGTCGACGGGACAAAATGCAGAGGGGCTAGCGACCCCATGCTAGATGATTCTGATGTAGAGGATGATGGGAGCAGCGAGCGGGCGGCGGATGATGTCGTGGTGGCACGAGGTGGCAGGTCGCTACCCCGCAAATCGGGTACCTCGAACCGCATAATGAACCAGAAGTGGAAGCCAACTATCAAGCTAGGCTACGAGCCCGAGCCCGAGTCCGAATCCGATGTTGGCTCTAGTCTTGACGATAGTCTCCACGATCCTGTGTTTGATAGTGATGGAGAAAGCGACGATGGCGGCGATGGCGACGATACGAGCGACACCGAGTACGGCCATGATGAGGACGAAGATGTCGACATGCTTCCACCCGAATCAGGCCCCGGTCAGCCGACCACTGCTGACGAGCAGGACGAAGACAAGGAGACCATGCGGCTGCATAAAGCACTCTGTTACGAGGACATCGTGCTCTATATTGCTAGGGACCTAAACAGTGGAGGACGAGACGTACTCGCTATAGAGGTGCTTTTTCGTTACCATAAAGGCGTAGATAATAAGCTAAAACCGTATGTAATGTGGTGTATACTTCGTCACCTATCGGGTTGCTAACTAATTAGGTAGTACTATTTTTTTATTTCGCGAGAACCCTCTTCCCATTCTCTGCCCTATTAGCCATATCTTGGCGCGGGCGATCCGCGACAACGCAGTAGATGTCGACGGCTTTACCCACGTGGCGCCATTCTTCTCTACTAAGATCGGAAGGGCAGCTACTAAGGTAAACTAGAAGACGTCGATGCTCAAAACTCCCGTTTTTTGACGATCAGTGCGGAGCGCGGCGGGAGGCTAGGAGAAGTCCAGCACTAATCCCATGAAATACTCCGCCTACGCGTTCTACCTCGACAGAATCGGATCGGATTTGGGCTCGGAGGAGAAATGGACGTCGTACTACATACGCCGCGGCAACGCGAATGCCCTTCTTAAGGTCGCGCCGAATCCTGTCGTGGACTAAGTCATGCGGCACGACCTGATGACTAGGTGCTTAGCCAACGCTTACCTTAACCGGCGAGTTGAGTTCAACACGTAAGATGCCTATCTTAAAAGAGATCTATCCGCGGATAGGCTAACGAAGGCATTCTCGCATATAAGCATTCGATGCAATCCTAAGGTTCCCCGCGAAATACCTAAAGTAGAGCTAGCCAAGCTTCCGCCTGACCTAGATGTGGTGGAGATGACAAGGGAGGTAAAGCAAATGGCGATTAGACTTCGGCAGCAATATGGATTCATCAAATCGGCACCAGCAAATGTCAAAGACGAGTACAAGAGACGCCGCTGCGATTTACGAAACGCGGAAAAGGCTTTTAAGGAAGATATGACCAAAGAGTACTAGGAGGCCTACCGTCGACGCATGCACAATGAAGAGCTGGAGAGGCAATTGAGTGGAATGACCGTTGAAGAAAAGGCCGAACCCTCTGTTGAGCATCAACTCCCCGAGAGAACCTACTTGCAGCCCATTCTTTGTGATTTCAATACGGACATGGGTCTTGAAGAGATCACAGGCCGCAAAATCCGCGCCATAGATGGAATGGTCCGTCTTGCCGGCTGCCGCGAGGTGCGTCGGCCACAGTCTGTCTCTCCTAGTGATGCAAGTAGAGAATTGTCTCCTGAGGTGGTTGAGTCCAAGTTGCTCATCAAGCCTGAACCATTTGAAGAAATCCCTCTCCTGCTGGGTAAGACGCAATGCATCTACTGCGTGGGTGATGAGCGATTGACTCACGCGGTGAGAATGAGAGAATTTAAGCGTCCTTCCCACATGATGGACCATGTTGAAAACGTTCACTTGAGACACGAACAGAGCAAGGCAAAATTTGTCTGTCGGCACCCCCAATGTCGGCACCTTGGTGATTTCTTGGAGAATCTGACGGAGTTCAAAGCCCACGTTTACCATGTGCACGGCGTGAAGCTCCGTGAGGACCGTTGTTAAAATGCTCAAATCGGTACATGATCGGAACGCTGGCTACGTGCTTCGCACATGAAGATCATGTTGAGAACGCTCATCCACCGAACGAAAAGGTCAATGCAAGATTTGGAACTTCCTTGTAAGAGCTGCAGGAGCATATCGCAGCTGCAAAGTCATGGTTCTGTTTTTATACATAGCGTTAATAATATTTCCTTGTATTTAATAAAAACCAAGTTACAGTTAGAGCATTGAATGCAAGGGCCTGTGAATCCAACTTGGAGCAATCATCGCCACGGTCGCATTTCTCATCGTAACGACGAATATACTCATTAATGTGTGCCGCGAGTTCGATAAGTAAGTTGTTATACTACTTCCGAAAAAAAAGAGGAGTTTCCTCAACTACATTGGGGTACGCTTCTTGGGCCAGGGGGCAGGATGGAAAAGTCGTCGAGGTTACAGTCTACCCTTTATACCAGCCAAGATCCAGCGACCACACAAGTGGCGATCAAAGCCCCCGTTTACCATGTGCACGGCGTGAAACTCTGTGAGGATCAAAGGAAGCACTACAAGTGCGGTATTGTACAAGGTTAAAGCGACACAACAATAATTGACCCAGGTAATTTTTTGCATCGCCCATTATTGCCTTAGATATTCATTAATTGGTCGTTTCAACCCCCGCCGCATAAATATGCTGGGATTTCTCAAGCGCCTTGGCAATGCCCTCATGCCCGTTCTTTCGTGCCACGGTAACAGCTGTGTCTCCGTTCTCGTCCACGAAGCCCGGATCCGCTTTGGCCGCCAGCAGAATAGCTACAACCTTCTCATAACCATAACATAACGGCCAAAATAGCGGTGATCTCCGGGCAATCGATAGTGAGTTAACGTCTACGTCTGGCCTTTGCGCCAGAACCTTAACGACCGCGTCGTGTCCCTTTCTTGCAGCGACCCATAGAGGCGTTTCCCTAGTGAGATTCTTTAAATCAGGCTTCACGCCTTCCCGTAAAAGCTGTTCGATACGGCATGCGCTTCTAGCTTTTACGGCATTATAGAATTCCGCAACACGACGGTGCTCGTCGTTAGGTGAGACTAGGCCGTCTTGTCGGGATATGAGGTCTAGAAGCTGAACCTAGCCACACGTTGTAGCTGTGATTAACGTCGCTTCTGTAATCAAGGCTGCAGTCTCTTCTATACGCTACTTAGAGAGAAGTTGTAGTATTTGGTAGCCATTCTCTTCATTCCCCGCTGCAGCCTTCACCACTTCCTCCGTGATCCTGATCTCGCATCCTCGCCGCTCAAAAAGGAGCTCCATCACGCCCTTGCGATCCCCCCAAATGCCATTCCCCGGATTTCCCGCCGCAGCCTGCATCACCTTCTCTGTGACCGTGATCTCGTCTCCCCGCTGCTTAAGAAGAAGCGCTATTACTTCCTTGCTATTCCTCCTATTTCGCGCCGTAGCCTTTACTACCTCCTCCGTAATCTTAATCTTACTTCCTTACTAGTTAAGAAGGAGTATTATTACTTCCTTACTATTCCTCCTATTTCCCGTAGTAGCCTTTACTACTTTATCTATAATTATAATCTTATCTCCCTATTACTTAAAAAGAAGTGCTATTAATTTCTTACTATTCCCTAAATTTCTTATTATAGCCTCTATTACCTTCTTTATAATTATAATCTTATCTCCTTATTACTTAAGAAGAAGTACTATTATATCCTTACTATTTAATAAATTTATTACTATAGCCTTTACTACCTCCTCTATAATCCTAATCTTGTCTCCTCGCCGCTTAAGAAGGAGCCCTATTACATCCTAATTAAAATGCCAAGTAATAGTAGCGACTAACTTATTCGTGATTGTTATTATGTCTCCGCGCCGCTCAAGAAGAAGCTCCATTAATTCCTTGCCATTCCTCTAATTTCCCGCCGTAGCCCTTACTACCTCCTCTATAATCTTAATCTTACTTCCTTACTAGTCGAGAAGAAGCGCTATTATGTCCTTACTATTTAATAAATTTATCGCTATAGCCTTTACTACCTCCTCTATAATCCTAATCTCGTCTCCTCGCCGCTTAAGAAGGAGCCCTATTACATCCTAATTAAAATGCCGAGTAATAGTAGCGACTAACTTATTCGTGATTGTCATCGTGTCTCCGCGCCGCTCGAGAAGAAGCGCCATGCCTTTCCACCCATTTCTCGCCGCAGCCCTTACCACCTCCTCCGTGATCGTAATCTCACTTCCTTACTAGTTAAGAAGAAGTACTATTACTTCCTTACTATTCCTCTAATTTCCTACTATAGCTCTTACTACCTCCTCTATAATCTTAATCTTACTTCCTTACTAGTTAAGAAGGAGTACTATTACTTCCTTACTATTCCCTAAATTTCTTACTATAGCCTTTACTACCTTCTCTATAATTATAATCTTACTTCCTTACTAGTTAAGAAGGAGTGCTATTATATCTTTACTATTTAATAAATTTATCGCTATAGCCTTTACTACCTCCTTTATAATTATAATCTTACTTCCTAGCTACTTAAAAAGGAGTATTATTACTTCCTTACTATTCCCCTTATTTCTTACTATAGCTTTTACTACCTCTTCTATAATTATAATCTTACTTCCTAACTACTTAAAAAGGAGTATTATTACTTCCTTACTATTCCCCCTATTTCCTACTATAGCTTTTACTACCTTTTCTATAATTATAATCTTACTTCCTTACTACTTAAGAAGGAGTACTATTACTACCTTACTATTCCTCTAATTTCCTACTATAGCCTTTACTACCTCCTTTATAATCTTAATCTTACTTCCTTACTAGTTAAGAAGGAGTGTTATTACTTCCTTACTATACCTCCTATTTCCTACTATAGCCTTTACTATCTCCTTTATAATTATAATCTTACTTCCTTACTAGTTAAGAAGGAGTATTATTACTTCCTTACTATTTTACTTATTTCCTATTATAGCCTTTACTACCTCCTTTATAATTATAATCTTACTTCCTCGCTACTTAAAAAGAAGTACTATTACTATCTTACTATTCCCCTTATTTCCTATTATAGCTTTTACTACCTCCTCTATAATTATAATCTTACTTCTTTATTACTTAAGAAGGAGTGTTATTACTTCCTTATTAAAGCTCCTAGTAAGAATAGTAACTATATTCTCTATATTTATTATCTTCCCCCTTTACTAGTTAAGAAGGAGTATTATTACTTCTTTATTATTCCTCCTATTTTATATTATAGCCTTTATTACCTCCTCTATAATTTTAATCTTATTTCCTTATTAGTTAAGAAGGAGTATTATTACTTCCTTACTATACCTCCTATTTCTTACTATAGCTTTTATTACCTCCTCTATAATTATAATCTTACTTCCTTATTAGTTAAGAAGGAGTATTATTACTTCCTTACTATTTTACTTATTTCCTACTATAGCCTTTACTACCTCCTTTATAATTATAATCTTACTTCCTTACTACTTAAAAAAAAGTGCTATTATTACCTTACTATTCCCCTTATTTCCTACTATAGCTTTTACTACCTCCTTTATAATTATAATCTTACTTCCTTACTACTTAAGAAGGAGTGCTATTACTTCCTCGTTAAAGCTCCTAGTAAGAATAGTAACTACATTCTCTATATTTATTATCTTCCCCCCTCGCTAGTTAAGAAGGAGTATTATTACTTCCTTACTATTCCTCCTATTTTATACTATAGCCTTTACTACCTCCTTTATAATCTTAATCTTACTTCCTTACTAGTTAAGAAGGAGTATTATTACTTTCTTATTATACCTCCTATTTCCTACTATAACCTTTACTACCTCCTTTATAATTATAATTTTACTTCCTTACTAGTTAAGAAGGAGTATTATTACTTCTTTACTATTTTACCTATTTCTTATTATAACTTTTACTACCTCCTTTATAATTATAATCTTACTTCCTTATTACTTAAGAAGAAGTACTATTACTACTTTACTATTCCCCTTATTTCCTATTATAGCTTTTACTACCTCCTTTATAATTATAATCTTACTTCTTCGCTACTTAAGAAGGAGTACTATTACTTCCTTATTAAAGCTCCTAGTAAAAATAGTAACTATATTCTCTATATTTATTATCTTCCTCCCTTACTAGTTAAGAAGGAGTATTATTACTTCCTTACTATTCTACTTATATCTTGTTATAGCCTTTACTACCTCCTCTATAATTATAATCTTACTTCCTTACTACTTAAGAAGAAGTGCTATTACTACCTTACTATTCCCCTTATTTCCTACTATAGCTTTTACTACCTCCTCTATAATTATAATCTTACTTCCTCGCTAGTTAAGAAGGAACGCTATTAACTACCTACTATTCTTTAAATTTTACGCTACTAGTACTATCGAATTTCTCGTTATTATAGATCCTAGAGCTAATAGGATACCTATAATAGTAACATATCCCTCTCTAATAGCACAGTTAAGTAGTGTATTATCTAAGCTATCCTTAATATTAATTAACTTACTTACTTTGCTATATTAATTATATAAGTGAGATATATACTTTACTATAGTAGGAATACCCTATCACGTAGCTATATGTAAAATAGAGAATTAAGGTAGAAGTGTATTAAAGGAAATTCCGTTAATACGAGTATGATATGCTATAAGCTAGGACTCCTAATACGGCGAAGTAATGTTAAAAAATTCTACTTATATAGCTATAACAGCGAATCTAGACTATACCATACGCGTATAGTTGGCCTACTTACGAGTTATATAGTCCGAAAAGTGGTTAAGTGTTTACTACTTATTATAAAACTATTTAATTAAGTGATCGACATAGCAATAAGTAAGGTCGGTATGTACTTAGAACTCACTAAAACGAGCCTTCTCGCTAGCCTTTAGCAAATAATCTTTTATAGACTAATATAATAAGAGAACCGTTTCGCTATAAATAACAACCATTAGACGACAGGACTCTATGTACTTATATATAAACTAGGTACAGGTCTCTATGTTATCTTCGTCTTAACGTAACTAGTAGGCCTTAGAGAGCTCTAATAGGCTTAAAGGCTACTAAGATATAGTAACGAAACTTAGGACGAGTCGAATTATACCCTTCTCCTTCTCTTTTTTAAGGGCTACGCTAAAAAGCTTCTTATAAAGAGTATAAAGGCCACTAGGTATTACCTCTAAGTATAAGATCGCGTCCTTAGAGGGCGTCTCTTCGAGCTTAGTATAGGCTATACCGACCTAGAGAAATGTTCCCTTAGCCTTATCTTTAAGAATTTTAGTAATATACCTTTTAATCTTTTCTATATACTTAAGCTATATAACTCTTTCCTTAATATATTAATTAATATCCTACTTAACGGTAGGAAAGGAAGCTAGGTCTTTATATGTAAAAATTTCTAAGTGTTTATAGATCTCTAGATACGGCCGACTAGTGACTAGTATGCGGACATTTGGTGGAGCGTTGGGGCTATAAAATGTGTCTCGTATCTACCAGAGTAGCGTCCTTTGCGATTTATTATCGCATTCGTCTAAGGCATTAATGATATAATATTTTCAGCTAGTGTTACAGTTGGCCGCCGCTACTATAAAGATCGCCTAGAGAGCGTTAAATGATTTAAATAGCTTTAACTTTCACTTATTATACTTTAGTAAAACGTAGCTAAGGAGCTGTGGGTACTACTAAATAAGTTATAGGAGAAGACCTCTAACGACAGACGTAGCTATCCTTCGTATATTAAAAGCTAAGTCGTAGAAAAAATACGCTAGTGTGTTGCCGTCTATAGTAAAGAACCCTATTAACAACACGTCGGTAAGGAATATCGCCATCGTAGACTTCCCCGTTCCCGGGTTGCCGTGTAGCTATAGTACTTAGGTTGCGTAAGTCTTAGAGTTTTAATTGTAACTTAGCCTAAGCTAAGTAGTTAAATCCTCCGTACTAAGTATCTACTTATAGGTACTAGTAGCGCGGTCCCCTTTCTTACATTTTAAAGCCTTCTTATCTTTAAGTAGGTTAGTAATAAATAGATTATAAAGATATGCTTTAGCTTTTAGGTTATATTCTAGTGCGACTTTAGCGAACTATTAATAGGGCTCGGAGAATATAGGCATTAGTTTAGTAACAGTTGAACTTACTATAGTTGTTAGTAATGATTTCCCTTCCTATCTGACTTAGTTAGCATACGCCTAGACTACGTGACATAAATACGTACTCTTAAACCGGCGCCAAACGATGTCATTCGCTCGGCGGCACATCTTGGAGATCGCATTAGACACCCTTTCAAATGTAGGGTCGGTTAGGCCGTAATACTTATTGATCTTTAGGTGATCCTTGTCGAGTGCATACCTGTCGAGGCCTGGGATGCAAGCCGACGTCTCGTCGACGACCTAGGGAGGTTAGTGCTGTACCAGGTGCCAGGTGTCAGCGTCCTTCAAGCGTTCACACACCATTCCTTTGGCCACTCTAGTAATTCCGAGCCGCCGGCCATAGTCCGTCTCGTGGAGCTCGCTGAAACAGGCGACGGCCGTCGACAGTTTGTTGCGTAGCGTGTAGAACCGATGTAGTCTATCTCGTAGCGCCGGCTTATCAAACCCTAGCTCCCTCGTAATGCCGCGGTGTAAGCCTACTAGTCCTATTAGCTACGTAAGAGCATCGGCGAGAGGTTGCCACTTTAAGCCTCGAAAAGGCGTACCTAGGAACACAAGACTAATAGTGGCCTTATGTAGTAACTTATATCTACTATCGTTATTTGTATATAGGAAGGCCTACAAATCGGAGATTAGCTAGAGCGTTAGAAAACGGCGGGAGTACTAGCAAACCTATAAGATAACATTTCCGCCTAGGCTATGGCCGACTAAGACGAGCGGCCGGCTCGGGTGGCTGGCGTGGAATGAGAGAAGGCTGTGGACGAGCTCCTCTCCACAGAGCTGTAGGCGCGTCTTTAGAGCGTCTATGTGCTAGGTCGACTCGTAGCGATAGACTATAATTCTGGCCTTAGGTATCTTCGCTAGTAGCATATTAGGGTCCCGAAGCTAGTTGACATGCTTCTCGCCGTCCTTACATATCTAAGACTAGTTAGCGTCTAACCCAAGGCTATGCACGGCAACGATGCTACTATGGTTAGATTAACATTCCTTAAAACAGGTTCAAAAACGTACTCGACCTCGGCATCGTCGGCGGCGTCGCTTATCTGCTCAGGGTATACTATCGTAAGACGCCTCCGGGTCTGATCCTAAACGGCATTACTATGCGGCTTTATTCATAGTCTAGACGACAACGACAAACCTTTGTTCTCTCTCCCGGTGAGTCATCAGCGGGATGTTCCTGCACAACCCGAGCCTTCTGTCGTAATTTCTTTGAATATCCAGCTGTCACCGTCAATACCAGGTAGACGGTGGCCAGCACGCTCGCCACAAAGGTCAGCAGCCACGCTTGCGGCCACTCCATTTCAGCCAGATGCTGTGGGGTAGGTTGTCGTGGGTGGGCCGGCGACGTTGGCTGGCAAGCGACAGACGAATAAAGCTTTACTTTCTCAACAGCAACGATTGAGTTGGGTGTCAAAGTGCGATGACGGCACATGCAAGAGCGTATGAAAGAAGTTACACGCTTTCAAGAGGTGGAAGAAGGGCGAGGAGATGCAGTAGTCAGGGGCGATGGTTGGGACGCCTGCTTGCCTGAAGCAGCAGGGCCTACGGCCGAGGCGGTTCCCCGCCTCAGTGCAGCAAGGTGCAGGTTCAGCTTCTGCGGCACCCAATCAGGCTTTGCACAGCGCCTTCTGCTGTTGCATTCATTGTGCTGATCAGTCTCGCCGTGGTTATAAACGTTATCGCGACGGTTGCTCCTCTCCTTAGAATGTATCTATCCTGTCGCCTGACGAAACACCAATGACGGTCGAACAGTTCCCCTAATGGCAGACTAAAGTGGGATTAGAAACCCGACGATCTTGGTAGCGTCCACGCACTCTTAGTTACAATAGCGTCTTTAGCTAACGCATCATGTGACAGGCAACTCCTTTCTCTGTCCGTTTACTTGTATGTAAAAATAAACACGGCGGCGCGTCCCGATAAGATCGTGACTAGCTCTTGGCGCTTCTACCCGCGTCGTACCGCAAAGAGTCTAGGGACTTAGGCGCGGCGGGTTAGTATGTTACTACCTATGTTAAGAAGGAGCTCGACTTACAGTGGCTTGCTAGCATCGAAGGCTAGCTCTAGATCGCGGGCCTACCCTTGCCGCCACGTGCCTTACATCACCATCTGTTGCTAGGTCGGGAGATTACCATCACAGAGCGGATGGGCTTGCATCTCGTCTGGACGGCGGGCCGGATATTTCTCAAGCCGATCCCACGGTTCCTACTAGAGCCTGACTTCTGGACTGCCCATCTCGTCTGCGTGAATAAATAGATGCGAATGCTCTTCCGATGCCAAGGACTTGCAGATAACCCGCTCGAAGCGATGCAGGCGCCAGGGTCTCCGCCAACGTGCATTCGGTTTCCTGTACTCGTATGCCGCGCTACTGTCCCATAAGAGCGACTTTCGTATTGCCCAGGAGAAGCATCTTCCTCTAGAGGCGCGGTGCCCTGCGTGGCGGATTCTCGTGGAGCAATTGGACATGGAGCGCATCTATCCAACATTGACCGCCGCTTTATCCACGGTGAGCTACGCCTCAGCCGTCTGAACAAGATCTACGCGCTTTCTAATACACCCCTTCATGGGTACATAGCTCAGTGGGATCGATACGGTTCCTTCTTTCATGATCATTTCGCCTGGCTGGCGAGCGCAACTGTGTACATCGTCATTGTCCTGACCGCTATGCAGGTCGGGCTTGCAACCGAGCCCCCTAGCCCACAATCAAGCATTCCAGTCCGCCTCCTACGGCTTTGCTGTATTTTCTATTCTGGGGTCTCTCATTGCTGTGTCGTTTGTTGAGCTCCAATTCTGTGGCATTTTTCTGCGTAACTGGATAAAGGCCGCAAGGCGAAAAAGGGAGCGTTATGCTACTTCGAAACTCGTTTAACTAAGGTTTTTCTCTACGATCTGGATGGAAACAACGCAACATTTGTAAATAGGTTTGAAGTAATTCATAAGAGCTGTGTGAGTATAATCAACTGCTTTAGTCCTGGCCATCAACCTGGAGAAGTGGTCAGTACACAAAGGGTAAGCGGGACTCTCTGCATGCATTGTTTCAAGCCGCGAATGTCTACACGAGCTGATGCCACGGAATATTGTACTCTGCCTGGAAGTTGTATGCGTTCCCTTCCAGATGCGGATTGGAGCCCCTCGTGCAAATTTTGGAGGCGCATGTCCGCAGTAGTGCCACTACATTGCCATTGAGGCAGCGAAGAACTCTCTTTCCGCAGCCAAGTGAAAGTACACTATGGATGATGGACATTTCTAAAACTACGTTGGGCACGCTTCCCGGCCAGGGGGCATGATGGAAGAGTCGACGAGGCCGGAGTTAAGTGTCCATATCAGCCAAGAAATCAGCCAAGAACAAGCATCCACGCAAGCAACTGGTTCAGAGTTTGAGCCCCCGCCGATAGAATCAAATATCGACGTGGCGCTCTAGTCGCATAAATTAAATCTGCCAGTACGTCAGGGAAGAATGGCGATGCCTACTCTTGGCGCCTCCACCATTGCACCTGTCCAGGCAGGTCGATCCTTATTCAGCTTGAAGACACGTCAGGCAAGAAAGGGGACATCGGATCAAAACTAGGATATAGTTTATAATGGCTTACGCGAGAAGATGTAGAAGCGGCAAAGGATAATAAAAATGTGTACATTATAGATGTAGAGTCTTTAGATGACGGAGTAGCTATCCCAATTTCGAATTTAGAGGCTCTATATATCGCCACGGGTAGGAGCTTAGTCGGATTGGAAATTAAAAGCTAAAGCTTAAGATAAATTACAAAATAGTTCGTAGGACCTTAGTTGCTTCTTTTCTTACTCTCTCCTACTCTTTACTTATTATATTATTCCTAGTCGTAGATTAGTTCTATAATTCGTTTTCTTACCGGGCGAGCTACGTAAAGATTAAACTAAATAGCTAAAGCTGATTCTCTGCCTCGCGGGCCCTTTTATCGAACTCTTTTATGTGTTGACGATTTCGTTAACGTGCGGATAATATATTCAGCCTCTCCTTACGGTATGCGTTCTTTGTTTGAAGTCTTTCTTGTGTTGCAAGACTTGTAAAACGCGCCCGCTGGCTGTCGTCTGGTGTGGCCCTCACCACCCCTTTGGGTACGCAAATCACAGATTTTGCCATCGGTTCTTGATCTGTCAACTTGACTGGTGCTCATTGCCCTTTTTTCAGTGTACTGAAATGAAGCAGGGCAGGGGCCTTTTAAGGGTATGAATAGGAGTTGATTCTTGCGCTCAATACCTACAGAAACCGCCGCGAGGGGTAGAAACGTTCCTTCACGCCTTTTTAGCATGTTTTGAATGCCCCAATAACGGATGATGAGTGTATAGAAGCCGGTTCTGGCGCCTAAGATGCAGAGGGTCCACGAAGTGGTGAGAGCTTGAACCACCACGACACTCCATTTTTGTCAGATTCCTGTCATTATGACACCTTATGGACTCGTTTCGGCAGTCAAGCAGACACTTTTGGGCAAGTAATGGATATAGTAGTGTGATTTCGAAGGCCTTTGCCAATTCCAGGAGTTTTTGTACATCGTGCACATTCACCAGCAGATGTCGACAAGGCGGCTTTCCGATGACAGAAGCATGCAGCTTCCGGCAAGGACATATACCAGTCAGCCACACCGGCTCAAGATTAAGGAGCATTCAAACGCTCAATTGTATATGCAAAAGCTGCTGAGATGAGGGAAGATACTTCTCTGAGCGCCATTTGGTGACTCCACGATGAGCAGCCCCTTCTGACGTTTGAGGTCATCTAAGAAAGCAGTTGGTTGAGTCTGTTTACCGCCTGATTGCGCCTTCGATATAATGATGGTGATATGCAGGTAAACTATGGCTACTATCGTTAATTAGCATCCAAAATAGCTTTATCCATTACCGGGCTACGTGTCATATTGGGTATGAATGGATCGTCGCCGCCAGTTTCTGACTACAGAAGCACCGTCTCCCGGCCGTCTCCTGCCAAGGCAAATGTCAACAACCGAATGTTGTTCTACTTGTGGAATTAGCATTTCTTCATGCCGGAATCTACTTCTCGCTGTAGTCGCCGACCGGCTGGTGCGTAATGTTCTACCAGGTTCAGCAGTAGAGCATCCGCGAAAGGATTGGATCTGACGGAGACGCAGTGAGCTCTGGGAAGCAAACTGCTCATGGAACTATCACTATCATGGCAGTCTTGGGTCACACAACGAGATGATCGGCTCGGACTCTATGGAAGATTAAGACGGTTTTGAAAGCTCCCGGCCGCTGAGTAACAAGATCATGTCTCTAGTTAGGTGGCCTCTTAGCAAGGCCAGGCTTGTGACACACGAGCGCGCCACCCCGCCAAAAGTTCAGCACATCACTTACAACGCCGCTCTATACAACTTTATGTGCAGCTATAGGCTTTGTGCGATATGCGAATAATAAATTCGGCGTTAGGCTGGGCGTCCACTATAGTCTCGTACGAGACCCTGCATAAAAGCTGTTACTCTACTAGTAATAGCCTGTGTACGTCGTGCGCAGCTGTCTCGTACGCGTTACGACGTCAGAACAGCTATGGAGCTCTTCCTTGGCTTCAGCACATCAGACAACTTCATACTTAGGCTATTACATGCATGATAAAAGAAATAATTTCACCCAGAGCATTCCGAGGCTCGAATATTCCTACGCTCTACGTTGGGTAGAGAACCCTCGTAATAAAATAAAAACACTGGGAATCAATGCTATAAAAAATGTAGGCCAGCAACTGTTGGTAGTAGAGGCTGCGACGTGGTTGGGGCGCTCGGCTGGTCGCTCTCCCCTTCAGTGGCTTGCGTGCTTTGTGCACCACTGTCGCGTAGTAGGTCACTGCCCTGATCTTCTGCCCTAGAGTGCTGCGATAATTCTGTAGCAATGCCACAGTAGTCTTCGGCTAGACAAAGTATTTCTACAAGAGATCTCTGAACGCTTTAAGGATTATTTTTAGAACAGCCTTTAAACGTTGTAAGAATTATTTTTATATATTAGAGCACTTAAAATCTCGACTTATTTTTAGAACAGCCTTCTAACGTTCCAAGAAACATTTTTTAATCTCAGAACACTTAGAAAGCTCGGCTTATTTTAGAACAGCCTTCGAACGTTCCCAGATCTGTTTTCAGAACTCAGAACACTCCAAGGATTTTTTAAAATAAATAAAGATATATTTTATATCAGGAACGTTCCAAGGCAGAACAAGGTCTAAGCTGGAGCGTTCTTTCCGCCAGCATGGACATCCGCCAGCATGGACATTATCACACGCCAGTACATAGTTGGCACAGCCCGCATACGACAGCGCCATAGATTGACATCCTCTATGGACATCCACCATCAGTGCCAGCCAAGGAAGCACAGCAGTGATACTGGCTGGCACCGCTGGTGGATGTCCACTGTCGCGGATGTCCACTAGCCCTGTCCACGCCAGCGAATGCCGTGCACATCCACCTCCTCCGTCGACAGCTTACCATGAATGGCACTGCTGGTGGATGTCGCGTGCCGCGCGAGGACATCCACCGACAGCGATGGTACCACCGTAGGCTATCCTCCCAGCACGACAGCCTCCTGCGGTCAGCGCGTACCTTCTCGCTGAGTCGGTGCGTACGAAAAACATCATACGCATTCACATCCTGAAGCACCTTCTCGCTGAGTCGGTGCGTACGAGAAACATCATACGCATTCACTATCAATCCTGAAGCACCTTCTCGCTGAGTCGGTTCGTACGAGAAACAGCGTACGATTGTTTTGCTGACAGTGGATCACAGTCGCGTACGAGCGCGTGATTTTGGTCGGTGCAACATTTGCGTACAAGAAATTGCGTACGCACTACTTGTTGACAGGGACTGTAGTTGCATATCCGTCGACAGTACTCCAATACACATAGCGCAGACGAGTGATTTCATGTAGATAGAAGCTGAGGAGGGCCAGGAAAGGCCTGACAAGTCAGAGATACCGAACTGTCACCATTGATCACCTGTATGATAGAGTGATCCGAAGCGACGACAAAGCGAAAGTTGACCAGACGGAAACTTTGTCGTCGAGGACGGACCGCGCATTCTGTGGACAGGTGCACACTACCCCGATCTTCTGCCCTAGAGTGCTGCGATATGCCACTGTAGTCTTCGGCCGGTCAAAGTACTTCTACAAGAGATCTCTAAACGCTTAAAGGATTATTTTTAAAACAGCCTTTAAACGTTGTAAGAATTATTTTTAGATGTTAGAACACTTAGGAAGCTCGGTGTATTTTAGAGCAGCCTTCGAACGTTCCTAGATCTATTTTCAGATCGTAGAACATTCCGAGGATTTTTTAAGTATCTATGAATACATAAAATAAATAAAGATATATTTTTATATCAGGAACGTTTCAACGCAGGACAAGATCTAAGCTGCAGCGTTCTAGCCTCTGCCTCCGTGGACATCCGCCAACTCGCCTGAGCCAGTACTTCGCCAGCTCGCCTAAGCCAATTCGCCTGAGCCAGCGATGTGATCATTTATGTGCTAGGAAAAAGTAGGGCTAGGATGAATACAGTGCTGTTTTTCGTGCTAGGAAGCGTATGGTGCTAGTCAGTGTGTGCTAGGGCGTGCATGCCATCACTAACAACGGATGGGATTTGGGGGGGTCTGGCATCTTTGGGCTGGGCTACAGTGGGTGCTGGGTCTAGCGTACCAGCACCCGGAATACCATTGGGTGCCAGCACAAAATTTTGGTTAGCGTCTGTCGTGGACCCAGCCAACCAGCTTCAGCCAACCTGCTTCAGCCAACCTGCTTCAGCCAACCTGCTTCAGCCAACCTGCTCCAGCCAACCTGCTCCAGCCAACCTGCTCCAGCCAACCTGCTCCAGCCACACTGCTCCAGCCAACCTGCTTCAGCCAACCATGCTTCAGCAGGATTTATCGGTAAGACACTTGAAAAAAAAATACGCAGAACCTCGTCAAGGCGGCTGGGACAGTCTATGAATAAAGTGAAGTGACTGTAGTTGCATACAAGAATATTTGACGCATTACTTGTCGCTAGAACGCTTCCGCCGGTCACCTGTACGTAGCAGCGCAGATCCCAAAATGTGATGTCCTAAAATGTGTTGCAAAACGTGCTATATCCCAGAGCGTTGCGTATCCCAGTACATGGCGTATCCCAGTACGTGGCATATCCTGGTGCATGCGTCCCACATCTCACCATATGCTGGACTACAAACATTGGTACACAAGATATATTAGCTCACGAATACTAGGCCAAGTTCTATTTTAGAATATACCGTGCTCTCGTATGCTATTCATAGTAGTATACAAGATATACTAGCTTGCGAGTACCAGGCCAGATTCTATTCTAGAATCTAATGTTAATCCTGTCGCCGCCGTTTTCGCGGTCTATCTCCCATCACCTCTCTATCCTTTGCTGTGGCCTATTGTGGGATTAAATGGATGGTCCTACTTTCATCATCCATCACTCGCCTAAAGTAGTTCTAAGGACGAAGTATTTAATTCTTACTACTAAAAACACCTAGCCCATTTCGTACATACTTCGCCGCCGCCCGCTGCACCGTAGAGGGTTCAGCCGGGTCTACCTGCAACTCGTGTTGCGTCCTCCACTCCCCGTCTAGTAACAACTTGAACACAATAGACACCCTTTCCGCCGCGGTTGGCAAATTCTACTACTCGTCAGTCAAGCTATGAGTTCCCTGCAACGAGTTTCTTACCTGTCCGCTGTCCTGCCGTGTAGCCTCCGACTCGTCTGCTGGCTCCTCGTCCACTGGCTCCTCGTCCACTGGCTGCTCACTAACGAAAGAAGATGCCGCGGATTGTCGTCGAACGCTTACCGTCTTTGTTGCGGCTGATACTATGGAAATCTCATCATCCGAGTGTAAAGCTTGCCGTACCATATGTTCCAGAGTAAGCCTATTGTGATGGCCGCTCATAGCTATACTCTCTTCAATTTCGTCGCCGTCACGCCTTGCCGCGTCAGGCACCTCTCTGGCCGTCCCCAACGGTGATGACGGTTGCTGAACCCCACCGTCCACTGAAACACACTCCTCACTAGGGCCTTGCTCTCTCGCCGTTGTTTCATTTAGCCTAGCTTAGAGCCTTTCTAGTATCGCCTCTAGCTACTAAATTTTATTTTGTAGTGCCGACTCTTTAGCTACGAGCTCTTTAATAGTAGCTCTATACTAGGTTTCTACCGTTGCTATAGACGTAACCTAGCTCTACCTATCGTTATCAAGTCGGGCGGCTTGTAGTATAAGATTAGCCACTAGAGCTCGTAGCCTCTCCTCTTCTACTAACAACTGTTCTACCTAGGAAGTCCCTTCCTACTATAAAGACCCATCACGGTTAGGTAACGGTACATCGCCATCCTGGCTAGCGGCGCAAGCTTGCCCGTTCTCACTAGTACCTAGTAGATCTAGGCGTATCTCTTCCCTAGTATTAGCGCCTCTCTACTCTATCTAGGCCATTTAACTTTATCTCTTTTATTTGTCTACCTAGAGGGTCTCTAGCCTTAGTACTTACTTAGCTTCTTCTTATTATAGCCTAGTAAGCCTAACTAGTACGTCTTACTCCTTATCCCTTAGTGTTAGCACTCTTATATTCTACGTAGTAATCTCATTTTATAACTACTTAGACTTTACTATAAGTTGCTATTCTTATATTATAAGCTTAGCTAGTCTCGCTTCTCGCTTATCGATTCTGCTTCGTAAGGCTTGTTTATGTATTTCGCCTCCGAGTGTTTGTGCTAGTCTCTATCCTCGTGAAGACCCTAGCGCTAAATTCTACCCTAGCGTCCTAATGTAATTAAAGCTCTCCGTCGCATTAAGACTAGCAATAAGAACGTTAATATCCTAGCTAAAATAGCTAAAGTAAATAGAGCGCTAAATAAAAAATGAGGTTAACTCTAAACTGTGCCTATCTATTAACTTATAGAGCTTATCAAGAAATATGTTAGGTTTATCTCGAGTGTGATGTACTGCGTGAGGTGTCCCGCATTGCAGCGGTAGTTCTGTAATGTTATCTATATTATCTTCCTTAGTAGAAATTTGTGCGGTTAGTTACGCCGTAGAAAATATCTACATAACTAATCGTATGCTAGCGGATATATCCTTATACTCGAATTTATTTGCCTTTCGGGCGGTTGTTAATAGTCTACGTGTGATGGCTTCATCTAGGCTACGTTGTACTAGCGCCTTGATCTTATCCGTATTAAACCTAAGCTTCTATGCTAGGCAAGCAAATTAAAACACTACTACCTTATTAGCATATCTTATCTCCGTAATTATAAGCTTTTATTAGCGCGGTATTAGCATACTCTAGTACTCGCGTAGTGTGTAAAGCTATAGTTGTTGGTAAGTAACGTCAAAACTGTCTGCTTTAGGAGTCTAGGTCGTTCTAAAGGAAGACCACGTGGTCTATATAATGCATCCACTCTTATCCGCGTCTTCTATCGAGAAGTTATCCTTAAAAGAGCGTCTTATAGACATAGACCGATTAGCTTTTCTAGGGACGAGGCGTCTTATATAGTCTACCGCGGCTTGCAGATACTTGAGATTCTTAAAGAAGGCGTACAGGGAAGGTACTAAGCAGTCGGTAGTGGCGGAATAGAGTCTCAACCAGATTCTATTTCTTTCCAACTCATTAAAGCGTCTAAAAATATAGCCACTATGTACCTAGGCATATAGTGTGTGTGCTTCCTTTTTATAGGCACCGGGCGCTTTAAGTTATATAGCGAGGATAGTATCTTTATTAAGTTTCTCTATAGCGCTCTCATCTCCGTCGAAAATATAATACTAGAAATCTTTAATGTGCCTTAAAAACGAGAGAAGTTCCTATAGGTTAGACTTTAATAGTAGATAAGAATATATTAGACTTACTTCGTAGTATCTTATAGAGATCATCTTATTAATCGCGCTTAGTTGCAATCCGTAGTAGAGAGCTAGTAGATGCTAAAATGCATTGAATGTTGCCACGAAGTCTAAGCGCTTCTATAGTTGTTCTAATCGTTTCTTCTTATTCTCTAACTTCGATGATGCCCCTAGACGCGCCTACTATCGATGCTCTAGGTATAGGTGCTATTCTCCGAATATCCCCTAGTATTCTCGAATCTTATAGTAGTAAACCCCGTCTCCTAGCCCCTTTTTACTAGAATACTCTTTAGTTAAGTCTTTTTTAGCTTTATCACTAATATCTATAGTATTATTAGTTTATATTCTAGATCTTATCCTCTACTACCTACCTGTGGTAAAAAGGTCGACGACCTAGTGCGGATTTGGTGATCTAGAAACTTTCTTGGAAGCTTGTACTCTATCACCTCCATGTAGACACTCTAATTGAAACCCTTGTTAGAATACTAGTCTTAGGTACTTAGCGCCGCCATAGAGAAGCGAGTCCCTGGTTAGACCAGACGCCGTCAGCGCCGTCTGTAGAGTGCCCTCGTCAATGACGGCCGGTATGCGGTTCCGCGCATCTCCTGGACTGAGGCTACCTTGGCCACGAAATAGCCTTATCAATCTCTCTACATTTTCTTTGTTTAAGCTTTTAGAGTTAGGAAACTCGAGGCTGTAGATATTCACCTCCACTCGTCTAACGTACTTGATAGTTTTCTCCGCACTTATGCGGCGAGACACAGCTTGAAACCCACTCCTAGACATTCTTTATAGAGTGTAGTAGGTATTAATATAATACGCATACACACAGAGCAGACGTAGACACAGAGGCAAGAGAAACTGACTTTATGTAGCGGATACTAGCAGGAGGCCGGAAAGTGCCTTCCTCTGAGGCTATCCATAAGAGCACAATCCGACGGTTCACCCTTTTCCGCTGTCATTTATGGACTCTATTTAACAAGGGCTTCTATTTCTCATATTTAAAAGTATTTATCTACTGTAAATACCGTTGACACATACTAGTTGTGTGGTACATGTCGAATATGAGTGACTACTGCGCCAAAAGACCTCTCACACAAATTGACTTGGAAGCTGATCTTGCAGAGGCTACCAAAGGAACGGACGGTCCAACTGAGACCCAGAACAGCAGGTCACTTGAAAATGTCCTCTCATCGAAACGGCCCAGGAAGAAGAAAGATGCACCCATGCGCATTGGGGCTCATCAGCAGTCCACACAGCAGCCCATAAAAAGTGACGCCGATTTGATGGCGTCAGCACCCCCAGCGCCGAAGACGCCATGGCAAACCTACGAGAAACTCTTTGACCTTCAACTTGGCGACTGCGACTACTTTACTGTAGCAGAACAAAGCAAACCAGTTGTTGAAGGCGGTTCTGTAGTGATAATTAAGACTTTCACTGGCTCGAAGGTAGAAAGTCATGTCTAGGCGATACGGGAAATCCAGCACAACCGCTTTGTCAACCCTCGATTGTTTTTAGCCATAGATGATGGCTACATAGTGTCTTTCGATTTCATGCCTATGGCATTATACGAAGTTGCAGGCAGCCCTCTCCTAAATGACATGCGACTGGCATCCATACTGGGACAGGTGAGCTGGCGTTCACAGGCGTGTCGGCGTTCTCATCTAAAACGTAACAGATTGTCGACGGACTATTGTATCTTAAGCAAAAATCTCTAGAGCATTCGCAACTTACATGTTCAAATATCTTAATTGATACCCTCAGTAACGTCAAGCTATGTATATACGCCTCCAGACGACGACTGGTTCCCCACTAACGGTTCGCCAGGGGGCTAAGAACACATTCGAAGCTTAACAGCTACATGCCCGCATGTGAAGGCTGTCGCAGAAATTATTATGTACCTTGCACATGGGCAGACGAGCGAATCTGGAAATGTCGGCCTGGATGATCCTGAAAGTTTTCCGCTTACCTTTGAGTTTCTTTCTGCGACGTAGAGAGCTTCTAAGATAGCCTTAATAGCACAAGTATGTCCCCTTGCTGTCGTGCAAAAACTCGTTACGACGCTGACCATGACAGGAGCCTTTATTGGCAGAACTTCCGTGGCACAAGGGATGGCTCGAAGGACTATTTATTTTGACAAAAACGTGGAATGGCAGTGGATATAGATTCCCCGCGGAAGAATAGAACTGTCACCGGCTTGTAACGGAGTGCCTGGACTGAGGAAACAGAGGACAGATACGAATAGTCGATAGTGCAATGTAACGCTAAAATTATATTATGGTGTGGCCAGAGACGTTTCATAGGTGATGGATCACTAGTAAGTAGCGGACTCATTCTTTAGTTATCAGGCTTGTATGTGAATGGCTTGGTGGATATCATAATGTACACGCATCATCCATCACCAGGGCCCTAGGGACAGGTTTACAGTCAACTCTCCCCTGTAAAACTTTTCTCCGCTCCTGGAGCTGTTAGCAGCTGTTAGTAGTGGGGGCTTTTACAGGCCTAGAGGCCCGCAGTTTTGATGGCACGGCTAACACAGTTGTAACAGCCACAAAAAGGAAGAATCTTGGGAGAGTTCATATTCCTCTTGAGCTGTGGTGTCGTGACAGCTGGTCTCATCGAGGGTGCAAGGGCCTCGATGACGCCGCTGACACAGAAATTATACCCTTAGGAGCTTATCTGCAGTTCACCCTGCTGCTGGGTGGCCGACCAGTCGCCAGGTGCGGTGTCTTGACAAGTGGGCACATTGAAGGGCGCCAGACTTTGGCGAGGCTGCTTCTAGAGGTTGACCTTCTCCCGTGTTTTGGTAGCACGCTACCACCGACAAAATCGCTCCCTCCCGTTGGTCCCCGTATAAAGACCAAGAGACAAAAGTTGTTGACGTGGTGCGACCATGGCGTCAACCGTGGGCGCATCCGGCCAACATCATCGTGATCCCGCTGACGAGTATCGATACCGACAACCATCTGCCTTCCGGCGCGAATCTGCTAGCTAGGGGAGATGATATTGGCGTGCAATCCCGCGGAGTTTAAAGCATTGCACTATGGGCTTCAGGGCTCTAGAGTCTGTTAGTTTCTTTTCCTAGCTTACAAGGGGGTTAGGTCAATGTATATTGATGAAACTAGCTAGCTAGCACGTCTAAAGTCTACTCTAGGACGCCGACAGACGTTAAGAAAATCAATCATCAATCATCACAGTCAAACGGAATCCGGAGCAAGAAAAAAACGCAACGCCTAGAAATTCATTCTAAAATCCAGCCTGCCTCATTGATTCGTCAAGGCTGGTAGTCAGGGTACATAACGTCTATATTGCTGCGACGGTTCTGCCACAACAAATCGTTCAACGCATCGCGTATGACACCTTTCGCAGAGACTGCCAAGAGCGTCAGCTTTATCGTGAAGCAATCAGCAGTACAACGCACCTGATATGACTGTCCTGCTGTCAGGTCGACGCTCTCGGAGCTCTGACGAGACAATATCCGCAAGAGGAATTTGACCAAAATATGCCGTGGCTCTGTCACCAAATTTGATTTCATCTGTATTCTCTAATTTGATGTAGATTGAGATGCGGAGATTCTACGTAGACAGGTAAGTATGGTAACCAGTGCCTGCATGGGCTACGTACATATTCTCCATTAAGCTCGTCTTCCTTAAGCGCCTCGTTTAGCAATCTCTAAGCTGCGATTCCGACGTCTTAGAAAGGTCAGTACGCGCATACCACATCCGTTTTAGTGATCCTTACCTCTCCTCTCTATTTGCTATACTAGATAGATCCTGCGGGTTAAAGTGCTGTAACTATTTCGATCGTGAATTAGCTTCCGCAGATATAGTAAGTAAGCGGCAATGCCAAATCTAGTAGCTAGTATAATAACATTCTTATATAAATGTATTAGTAGCTGCTTTCTATGTGGTCCGCTGAACATAACTCTACGTGTAGTGGGGTAGCGCTCCGATATAGCAAACAGACTGCTAGTAAAGCCGCCGCGAGGTTCGATAAATAGGTCGAGATGCTTTTGCGGCCTTTCGGTCCAGGATATGACAGTAAACGGATGTGTCTGTACGGCCGAACCTAAGCTGGCCCACGGAACCTAGAGGCCGATGTACTGCCCAGCTTTCACCTCCAGCGGCCTGGACAACTGAAGGGTTACTTTGACTGCCCCATTGCTGTATGATATTCGTGCTGTAGAAAGCCCCGACCTATTCCGATACAAGACGCTGGCGAGCTAAAGGATAGAAAATGTGGCGAAGAGAGCTACGCCAATGTATAGGAACAAGCGCGGAAACAGATTCGTTGATGAGGCATGCCGCCAGAGCCCGTACGCGAAGGCGAACGAAAGGACTTGATGGATGCGCAAGGCCGCTTCGTACGAGATGCTTCGTAGTGCGAGAGGGACCACCTACGCGCACAGATAGAGGATGGACTATAGATTTTGCTGTTAGAAATAGGTAATACTTAAGCAAAGCGACCTACTACTAAGGCAAACACGTCTTTTAGTACATATAAGTCAAGCCTTCCCTTCGCTACGCCCACTATAGCGGCATAGAAAGTGGTAAGAGCTACGGCGCTACCCCCTACTAAAGCGTAAAGGCGCCGGTAGGATCGTAGCGATAAGCTAAGGAGATTAGTAAGAAATCTAAGGTATAGTCCTACGAAGTAAAAGATAAAGTTAATAACGGAGAGAGTACTAGATCGAAGAATTACCTAATCTATACTTAGATAGGGGACTACGACGTAAGAAATAGTGGCTCCTATATACGCTAAAAACAATAAAACATCACCACAGCTCTAGCGATTAAGGTATTTGCCGCCGCGTACTATAGTTAGGTAGATAAGGTAGTTAGATGCTACTCTTCCTATTGCGTTGAAGGGCCGGAGTACAATTTCTAGCGTATATGGGCAATATGCCTGCGCGAAATGGTAAATGGGATGGCGCAGAGCTAGAAGGCAGAATAGCGCACCGCAGATGATAGAGTACAAGAGAGTGATTTCGTACATGACTGGTAAGGATTGGCAGAGAACTCTTTGGAGAAGATTGCGATAGGTGTTCAATTATTATACGCTTGCTAGCTTGTAGCTGTCATTTGTGCACAAAATGCTATTTGTTTGAGAGCGAGACATACTCGCGGTGGCCCATCACACTCGAGACGATAGTGACAAAATGCTGCTCTGGAAACGGATTCAGCTCCTCGAAGTTGTTGCAACGCTCAAACAAATTGCCATGCTGGGCCACTGCAGAGATTTATGACTCAGCGCTTTGGTACTTGGTAGTAAATTTTGGCTCCCTTTCAACGGTCACGAAGCAATGGCTGCATGACGTCTAGTCCGACGGGGTGCAGGGTAGTTGACTTTCCACCCCGCTACCTTCAGTGAGTCTGTTTAGGGAAAACCTCCCACACTCTTAGGTGTATGTAGCCCTGCGTAGCATAAAGCAGCCCAGAATCCTCAACCCGATGGTGTGTAGGGCAGAGAAATCCCCATGAGCCATGTTTGTCTCTGCCAGAATCGCCCAATTGGAAAGGAGCAAGACCTGATCTTGTGCTTTTCATGGGCCGTATATCGACAATAGAATCAATAGATGCACCACTACAGTGACAGGCGTTGTTAGCAGCGCCGCCCCCTTTTCTGTCGAGTATCAACTTTGGGTAGGGCGTTTGTACGGCGGGGTACCTCCCATACTTGGCATAACAGGGGACATGTCTGGCGAGCCCTTGCGCCCATTCTCCATCTCCTAACAGCGTGGTTTCATTGATGTACGACAGGGTCTGCAAGTTGGAGACATGGACCTAGGCTTTTCCTTGAAGGAGAGGTAGAGACATGCTTAGTGCCGGGCATTTATTAATACTAAATATTAAATATCTAAATGCTTAATCAATATATTAAGAAAATTTAGCTGCTATATTATTGCACTAATTTCAGACACTATGAGCACAGCGCTGATGGCCCGTATCTTCAGCTACACTGTCAAGATTTTGCGTTGGTTGATGGAGGCCATCGACACAGCCGGCAACGGCATTGACCAGCCCCATCTTCTCCGTGCGAACGTGGTCAAAGGCGAGCAGCATTAGATTCTAAATATCAGATTTGTTCCACGCAATTTGAAGTAAATCGCTCTACGTTGTTGTTAGTACCTAATCACTCGCCAGGCTTTAGTGGTACTACCTTAGATAGGTCCTCCAGGCTTGTTGTTGGTCGTGACATGGCACGCTAAAACTCTAGAGCATAAGAGTCTTTTACCTACTTTGTTATATTATTACGTACACGTTCTAAGTAAAGCCAAGGGAACATTAGATGTTACGTAAGTAGTAGCAGTTATTAAGGTAAAGTTCTACCTTTCTCGCACTAGTCTAGGCCACCTTGTACGTATTAACATACGCTGTTCTAGTTTCGATGGTATAGGTAGCCTAACTTACTTATTTTTATAGTCCCATTAAAATTAGCTAGTACCTAGGACTTACTTAACATATTATAGTAAAATCTAGTAGTCTCTAGAAATGAAAGCCTTGTAATAGTCTAATAACATTAGTTATTATAGTAGTAGTGTAGTTTTAATAAGTGCTTACCTAGCCTAGGATTGCAGCTAGGCTAAATTCATTGTAGTAAGGGAATACGCGAATATAAAGTTCTACAACGGAAACTAGTATGAACTTAAGGTCGACCTTAATTATATTAGAATCCCCGTTAAAAAAGAGTTCTTCTACTAAAATAAGGTTTTGATGGTCTAAGGATCGTAGAAACTGCATCTTATCTGCAATCGCTTGGTTCATAAGTCTCTCGGTTGGGATTGATCGCCGAGCGCTAAGCTTGGTGAGCCGGCGGACCAAAGGAACACTGCTTGCAGCAAGGAGATGGCTCATCATAAAGCATGCGGGCGTTTGAAAAAAAAAACGGATGAAGGTAAATGAAGCATATATTTCTAATTATATGAGCAAGCGCGAAGAGTCAGCGCCACGACTTTGACGGTGAGAATGAGCTTGGTGTTGACAAGCGAGGGCGAGGGAGGCCGGCCAGTGCGGGCTCCCCCCTCCGCCACCCCTGGGACTCAGTAACTCAGTGGACAGCCCGATGTAGTAGAAAATGGTCTTTGAATACACAAATTCGGCAGTAATATGACGTGTGGCCAAGATTGGCTAAGTCTCGCAAGGCATTTCTTAAGCTTTGGATAGCGCTCCAGAAGCTGCCGTTCTAATACCCTGTACCAGGATTTACAGTGCTGCGCGGAAGTTTGTCACCTCAAGACGGCTGCAGTGACAAGGACATATGACACGAATACACGAATAGCTGGAAAGGCCCTTTCGACTAATTTGTAGTGAAAGTTTGTTTGGTAAGAATAGCCAGAGCTGCCGCAGCTATATGCTGACTTTACGCAACACCTTAGCCGGTTACGCTCTGTCGTGCTGTCATGTCAGTAATGGCCACGTAGGATGGGAAGAGCCTCTTGAGTGTCTAAAATAAGCCAGGACAAGTATTTTGTCTATACTTGACCTAATGGACGGAGAGCTTTTGGCCTATTTCCGGTGCAAATCATGACCAATTATCCGTCAACACAAGGCTCTTCCTGTCTAAATAGCTATTCGACGGCATCTTTAAAATGCCAGCATTCCCAGGGCCAACACGTTTCACTTTTGTGTGTTCTCAGTGTTCGAGCTCCCGTTGAGATTACATAATTCAATGGATCTAGTTACTCTACCTAAGAGACGTGATAGGACAAGGGATAACCTTGTGAGAGCAGTCCTTCGCATGCTCCGACGGTGTGACCAATTGAGTCACCGGTACAGCGCCGACGTCTATGTCCTCGTTCGGTGGAAAAATAAACATTACGAGTATTGCTCCACGGACGATGCGGCATTTCCGATCCGTCCTACCGACCTAGTAAGATCGATGGAGATTTTGTAACGCACAACCAGCTAACTGCTTACAGGACAGAGTCTACCCCCCCGTACTGAGGAGGACGCCACTGGATTTTTAGGATGCTACGTCAAAAAACAGGGCGATGCATGGGAGCAGGAAAACATGCTAGACCTCAATCTTATTACGAGTTTTCTCACACAAGCTGTATTAATATCATTTACTTCCCCATGTTCATACTGATAAATATTGAAAATATTGACGGCCCTTTTTTTGTGGACTTGTTTGCCATTTACATTGTGGCACTGCGGAATAGCAGCAAGCTGATTGCATATATCAACCTCACATCTCGTGCCGGTAGCCGGAAAAAAAAAGGCAATCCCTTAGGCATATATTTATTGTACTACAGTACTATCGCTGCTGCTTACATGTTCGCCAAGGCTTCCTCAAAAGTCGCCGGTTGCGAGCAGTGTTTCCAGCAAAACACCGTACTTCTGAATGAGGCTGGATATCCTCCATCTTGGCTGTCACTGTTGTTATTATTTGGTGCAAAATTTGCTTGCGGTCACACTCTCTGTCTTTTAAATTAGACCTGCGCTGTAACAGCTAAGAATTGGCGGTTTTAGTGGGTGGTTCCAGGCCGTCACACGCTAAAGAATAGGCCCGCGGGCCTGTAAATTAGCGCCAATGCCGCCCATTTTAGCTGTTACAGCGCAGGGCTAATTTAGAAACCAGAGACCCTCAAGCTGGTTTGCGCACAACAAAGCCCTATTGGCCGGAGGCCACCGGGCGTAATATGAATGAATGAATACCCTACCTAGATTTGTATTTGGCAAACTTCAAGTTTACCTCATCGTAGTGCTGCAATAGTGCTCATTGACCTAGCCACTGAAGGGGGATGAGCCCCCAAGCTGAACACCTGTCAGAGTGGGGGAAGGCGGCGTCTTGGACAGAAATCTCACCGGTGTCGCGTCATCCGGCCATAAGCTTATGGAACTGCTTCCTTATGTCCGCTTTGTCTTCCCCACCTCCAGACGCCGCCGATCGAGTGCCTTTGGCCGATCAATGCTCACGCAATGGTTCGATATAGCCCGCCTTGATGAGCCTTCTTACCGCCAAGAGTGTCAGTTGCAGGGCCTTGCTGAATCGGCCACAGAGATTATGGCGATCATAGTGGATGAGCTCCGACGCGTGCCTCCGCATAATCTTATTATTGGAGGGCTAAGTCAAGGCTGTGCCATGTCCTTGGCAGTCCTGCTTTGCTTAGATCACCGCATCGGCGGCTTTATCGGCATGAGCGGCTACTTTACTTATGAGTCCAGCATTAATATGGTACTTGCAGATGATGACCTGGGTGACTATGACCCTTTCTCACGCAGTGACAACCCGCATACGGAAGAGAAATGTGTCAAAGCGCAAGTGTTTGAGCGGGAGCTTTTATGCCTAGATGCGCTGGATGAGCCGTCTGCTGAGAGAACTGCATACCGCACTCCTGTCTTTCTAGGTCATGGTGGTGCAGACGAAAAGGTCCCCGTCCGTCTTGGCGAGGCCGCTGCGACAGTCATGCGCTCTGCGGGATACAATGTCAACTGGAAATGCTACCCGAAACAAGGGCATTGGTATAAGATCCCGGACGAAATCGACGAAATCATTGAGTTTATTGCTCAGGTTGGGTGGAAAATACAGGTAGAAGGTGTTGAAGATACGACAGCTGTTTAGATGCACGGTGCTAGTACGTTTATTTTGTTTGATGGAATGCCTGTGGCTTTGAAGCGCCGCCGAACTTGTAATAGGCCGGATAATGCTATATTTGAAGACAGGAATCGAACTGTTATTAATGTATAACCTCGCCAGAATTCCAGAATACCGATATTTCCTTGTAGTATGGCCTCATAATCTGATCGATTGCGCGGCTTCGGTTCCACGGATGCTCCCAGTCTGGGCACGAAACCGCTTTGCAATATTCCCAGTATTCAGGGTAAAATCCCGAAAACTCCCAATCCAAGATGGCCACAACCTTGGCGCCCTGGACAAGGATGTTTCTTGGGTCAAAGTCATTATGCGTCAACACGATGTTGTGGTCTTTCATGATATCCTTCCAGACATCGCACCGCCATTCAATAAAGGCGTGCGGTCCTTGTTTCCTCATAAGATTGACGATGCCCTCATTAAATTCATGCTCTGTCTGGTATGGCCCGTAATTCTCTTTTTCGCTGTAAAAATATTGATCCTGACATGGTGTGCCATCAATGCAGCCAATAAAGCTGCCTTGAAAGCTGCGAAGTTGCGACATGTAGTCTTGTAATTGGGCGATGACTGACTGACGCTCGGATTCAGTATAGTTCACCCATGCTTTGTCAAGATTTTCGCCTTCTACAAAGTCCATGATAATGACAACATGACCAGTAATTTCGTCAATATAAGCATTATGGACTGTAGGTACCGGGATGCTAGTGTTATCGAGCACAAACTTCATAGTTGCTGCTTCAGCCATTCGGACGATTCGGCCAGTCTTAACGACGGTTGTCGGGTTAATTTTGTAAACTGGTGAAAATCGAGAAAGCCTTTCTCCGTTTTCAATATCTTCCTTCGTGACGCTTTGGACCATCGTATATGCCGTTGCGGGACCGGCAGTGCGGACAAGTAAACTCCACGATAAATTATGAGTTGTATGCGGTACGAGTCGCACTATTATGTAGGAGGGGAAATGACAAAGTTCCCGGCCGCGCTGTTTATTCGAGACCCTGCTAGTGCGGAATGGTGGCTTAGCTGTATAGATGCATAGAAACGAAATATGCGTCTAATGAGGAACTGGTTGGACGGTGTCGTAACCAATCACTGAATTGTATGACTGGATTTGTAGGGATGTTTAAGTTCCAAAATTTACACACGCAGCTATTATATTCTACTCCTTAAAATGCATTGCTGAAGCTGATCGGCGTTTAAGCTCTCAAGTGCAGAAAATTTTGATAACATTAACCCGCAACCAGCGCCTAACTTGCTCAAGTAGTTCACACATTTTTTATGCGCTGTTGCCTTGCATTTCATAAAACAGCTTCTCCGTCTAATCGAATATGTTATCGTACTAAAAGCCATAGGCCGAGAACGCGTTATAGAAGAGTCGGCGAAGGAAGGCGTAATTAGGTCTGTCCTTGAATCCTAGTGACTAAGTGTAGCTAATATATGTTAAAAACTCCCTAGGAAGGCCCTTATAAAGCTCTATTACTAGTATACCTAGCTTCTTCTATTTAATTAACTTATTCTTTTCCTCCTTAGTTAAGGCTTTTAGCCCTTACTAAGGTAACGAGCTACGCGCGAAGTATAGCAACACGTATCCTAGTAACTTTAGGTTATTACCCTAGGACTATTCTGTCGTATAGTTAATAAGGACTGAGGATAAGCTAATATAGAATGTACCTTATCTATTATAATTATTTAAGCTCGCGTATCTCTAAGTGCCACTAAACGGCCGGCCTTATAAGGTCTAAAAGCACTTAATATTATAAAATTCCTTAGCTAGACTAAAATTAATTATATATAATATATTTCCTCTAGTCCCTATACCTATTAGAAAATTATCTAGCTTAATATTATAATATAGGAACTACTTATTATGAATGTACTAGATTTGAGAAATGGCTTAGTCGGCGATAAGGAGAACTATCTTAATCGAGAATCGCTAATTACAATAGTTAAATAGGTCCTTAAGGGATAGCCTAAGAATTTTATAGACTAGAGTATAGTAATTACATTCTTATCTAAACTATTGGACTTACGGTATGCCGACACCCCTAGTAAGCACTATATACGTGTCTACCTCGGACTTAATAATCTCCGGGTCGTTATTAATATATATAAGCTTGATAGCAACCTCGTCGCCTAACTTAATATTAGTTCCTAGTTATGTTAGTAGCTATGTAGAGATAAAAGTACGTATATACTAGTATAGACGAGACTAAACCCCCCTTTACTAATTTTCTTGTTAATACGGTATTGTTCGCTAATAAGAATGTCCTAACAAAAGCCGAGAGTCAGTCAACGCGGTTAGTATCATAGTAGGCAACCGTTTCGTACCTTCATTTTTGGAGTCGACCTCCATATTGGCGGCTGCAAATGGGATGTGAAGTAGAAAACCAGAATTGTAGTGGTCGGCACCCAGACTTGTCAGTTCTGACAGTAGGGACAGGACGCCCAGAACCCCACAATCACGCCAGCCCAGCTAGATCACCCCCTCCACCGTGAATTACATATGTTTCGGCGACCTGCACTCACCATCCAACCATTCTTGACTAAACAATGTCCACTCTAATGCAGCGCACTCTAGACTTGACCGCACTACCTACGCTGCGCGTAAAGCGTTGCTGGTTAGGAGTCATTCGTCACCCGACCCGCACCGGATAAACCGCGTTCCTACCCGGCCAATCATTTTTTACCTCTACGCGCCGGCCGTTCCTATACCTTCCTACAGAGGCTGCCCGTGTTCACGCCATCTTATTATTACCAAATGGCGTCCCCTTCTTCTCTCTCTAAGCAACAATCTGTAACTAACGTGTAGAATCGCAAACGATAGAATATATACAATACTACATACAACAGTCCTCCTACTAAGAGGATCAAATTAATCTCTATAGCATACGTAACCTCTAACTTCCCGCCTTAATTTTAGGACAACCTATTAAAGGTCTAGCTTACACCTTATATGCTACGTAAAAAAGATAGGCGAAACGGCATTAAGTACCCTAATATAACCTCTGTAGTTGTAGGCGCAACGCCGACAAGTCTTGCTCGATTTGTAAGACGCGGTGGACTAGATCTTCGCTATCTTAGAGGGGTATATCTAGGATCAGCCAACCTACGATAGTCAACTAATGTCTTGCTAGTATCCTAAACCGAAGCACGCTACACAAATAAGCTCTAATCGTTCCTCTACCCCCTTAAACTGTCGGACTCCGTCTATAAAGGCAATAAGCGTTTCCTTAAGAGCTAAACGATCCTCTACCTACAATAAAGATTTCAAGTAAAATTTAATTAACTACGACATCTATCTAAAGGGGTTCGAACACACTAATAGGCACTTAACACCTAAACTAAATAATTTAGGTAATATTATTAAAGGCCTAGCCTACCTACAAGTATTACTCTTACTATCTTAATTCTCCATTTTAGCTTTTAAAAGCTTTAAGGTTACTAATAGCCGAGTTATTTCTAAAGGTAAGGTTATAGCTAACATACTTCTAACGATACGTAGTAATAGCGAGATTCTAAACGAGGGGAACCTTCCTTTCGCCAACCTTAAGTTAATAACTAACAGAACTATAGTTAACATAGTACCTAATTAGTACGATAGATTACACGTAAAAGAGATTAGCAAGACGGTATAATAAGATTTAAATAATATAATTATACCTATAAGCTACGTACGAGCCCCGGTGGTGCCTAACTTCTTTATTAAGGCTAAGGCACTACGGGGCGGTGCTGATGTGGCGAAGCGGCAGGCATGCTTAGACGGGGCAATCGGGGCTCGCGCTATGCACAGCCTACAGACCTACGGCGAGGAAAAGCAATTCTACGACGGCAACGCTCATGCATTTAGCGCTACCTACCACGATGGCACGCTTAAAATGTACACACATCATGTGAGTGCGCCGACAGCCGAAGGAGGGCAGCCGGAGTACCATATGACGCAGTTGAGGACGTTTGGCATGACAGATACCCGAGAGACCTTTATTGCAGGGGCGACAGCAATTAGAAATGCTAGGGACTTGGCCCAAAAAAGTCGTGAAACTGTTATCCGGGCAGCCAATGCGAGAGCGTCTCAAATAGTGCAGGTGGGCGGTACGGAGTCCACTGCCGAGCTACACAAGCATAACAACACACCTGTGGCTACTGAATATTCAGAGGAATTAGCATGGAAAGATGCCCATGACGACCTCCAGCAACGTATTGCGGACACCTGTGTCGAAGCCTGCGAAAACGCTGGCGTAGCCCCTACTACTCCTCAGTATCGCTCCGGTTCGGATGAGTCGCAAGAGCACGACGAAGATTTTGACACCGATGATCTGTCGATGAGCTTTGTCTCGAACTCCAGAAGTTTAGGCACAAATACTAAACGTCCAAAGCGTGCCAGAGAATCGCTCAGTTCCCCTACGCAAGGAAGCCGTTCGTCGAAGAGTCGACCGCGTCCTAATCACGGAGCGACCTAGTGCATCACTACAATTTTATTGTGACACTCTATCTACAGCGCGAGAATTTTTTAGTGCTGAGTCCTCCATTAGAGTTGAGAATCCGTAACAGAGGAGAGTAATGGAATACCAACAATATGTAGCGAAAATACTTAATTTATTCTGACTACAACTGCCACACTTCTTTGTTCCTAGATGCCACAAAAACATTCACTTAACAAGTATTGTAACTTAACACTTCACACCTCGCGCCCCACTTGGACTACGGGTTTGATTGGTTGCGTTGCCGGCCTAGCTCACACTTTCCTCTAGCCACGTGGAGACATCGCCATATCGCAGGACCGCGATACCCCCAACCCCCAAAGCGAACAGGGCATTAGAGACGGCCGCTGGCTGACGCTGGGAGGCTCTATCTAGGAAGATATCTCCTCAACTACCGACCGAATGCTTGAAGACAACCGGAGTTGCATGTGCTTGAACCTAGTTCTGCTTCCTCATCGACTCTTCCTGCGCTCTTTGAACCTATTAATAAACATATTTGACACGCTACAATCACCCATGGTGCTCATACTTATCTTCCGTAGCTGCGGTCTATTTCGCCGCATGGCCGCAAGTTGGGCAGGCCATCCCTTGGAGGCCTTCATTTTGGCAGGTCTCACATGGCGGTTTGCTCATGCTTCCGACGAAGCTACCGCCGCGTGTGAGGATAAACGGTGGTCTTGTAGTGCAAAATGATATAATGAAACTAGCAGCGACACAAGCCTTGTGTAGAATAAGCCCTAGCTACTTATACGTCGACAGGCCCGTTAGGCTCGTGCACATGTTTGAGGCCCTACCATGATCTCTTTTGATTTGATGATTACGTAATAGCGTAGCTGCGGAGCTGTGGAGGTGGATTAACTGCTTCCTGGCGTTGGCCCTCACATCTGCTGTATAACATCTACATCCGAATATGTCTTCCGACAACTATTGCCGGTGGCAGTGCAGCTTTTGCCTAGCATGTTTCCAAACGAACGACTCTTTACAACTACATTTTGAGGAATACCGGGTCAGTCTTGTTCCGACAACATGATTGCCAGTGCCTAATCCCACACAGCTTAGAGCCGCCGAACTTGAACGATGTAAAGCTCATGCGTATGCAAACCATGGAGAGCTCGATGACGTCTTGAAACACAACAATGAAAGCGCTGCTTCAATTCGATCGAATACAAAATGCCCATCTCCCGCTTGTAAGCAGAGAAAGCCATTTGCGAAAGGTCAACAACTTCGAGTGCATTTTAGAACTCGTAAGTGCCTTCTAGTCAACGTGCTTATTTACTATTAACAGCAACTGGTAAAGATATCGTACGCGAAGAGGCCTACGTACGCTGCCCCAAAGTTCTTCGAATCGTCAGCGAGTATATCAGACACACGCGACAACACTACGATGCGAGCGAAACAAAGAAGTCCTACATGGCTAGACTGTGCTCCGAACTTCGCCAATCGGCCGATGATGAGTTAAATAGATGTCTTCCAAACGCGTCAAAAGTCATCACCAAGAAAAGGCGACGAAACGATCCCCCTTTGGAGCCAGCGGCTTCAAACGTCGTTCTTCAACCGGAACATGGCGCTGGGCCGGATATAGAAGTTTTTAGTGATGATACTGCACGACCCTACTGCCCTGCAATCCTTGACCGCACAAACAAGCAACAGGCTTTTCAACCAGCGACGGCAACCGACGTACTTCTTACCAGCATCGAGCGCCCGGAATTATCTCTGAATGTGCAGAGCGAGTCATATCAACCACCTTTAGACGATGCAATATACGACCCCCCTCTCTTCACACGCCTCAACTTCCCTCAATATCCAAGTTGGATGGATGAGTCGGGTTGGTTGCCGAACATGTTGGAAGCGAGAATTACGTCCACCTCGGTTGACAAATAAACCTCTGTATCTCGTGCAGCGAACTTATTCCTCGTCATTGCCAGTCGATGAGTCATTGTCTGCGCTTGTTCTTGTGATGGAGGGTTCTCGGAATACAAAGTTAACCCCTATTTCGCCGGTCCCCATCTCCGAGACTTTATCGCGTAAACTGAGCAGGTTCGGGAGATACATTGGTGGCCAAGTAGAGAGCACATCTTCCGTCGCAAACAAAAATGTTATCGCATAGCCTCGTTGGATTTCTATACATGTCCGGGCATCGAACATGACCCTAGACAGAGTGTTAGAGTTGATGGAATTTGGCTGTGTAGTGTCAAAACTTACAATCTACTGTCGCTAAATTGAAGCTCCTCCCCTTCTAGGCCAGCTTTATCAAGTACATTTTGCTCGATTTCGTAAAATAGATAGTCTGTCGCCCGAGTAGGCAGCTCATGGAGATGTGACCGACCGTAATATTTAATTTGTGAGTTTCTGGATAATAAATGGACCATGAATCGTCTCCGACCAGCTTTTGGGCCGCCACCTCTGAAGCAGATTACATGATCTGGATATGCTCTGTATCTCAGCTAGTGGACAAGGACACATCTCCTTCCGAACCATGCGCGAAGGAGAGGGCGGATGCGCTGTAAAAGAAAAGGGTTAGAAGAGAAATCTAAGCTCGATCCGTTGTTCTTGCCTCGTCAAAGAGAACGTTTCTTTTGCAGAATTCCAATCCGTCTTCCGTCTAGAAGGGGAATCCGTTGTTCTCCAGCACTGAGACAGACTCGCCAACACCAGAACCGTTCTGCTGTATATACCCTTCTTCATCGATGATGCGCTTTGATTCAAGTACTGATAGGTTGCTGTTCTCCATGGCCTCGATACCGTTCGTCAGCTGGGGTGTGGTGAACGTGTGGTGTTGTTTCGAGGGCATATTTTTCTTGCCCCTCCAAGCTCTGACGTAAGGGCTTATTTCTTTGTGAAAATTGACCGACAATTACCCGAACAATTTGGCCAGTCTTGGTGTCGCGTTGGTAGCCAGTACATGATTCAATGTGGTATTTTAGTCTTTTAGTCTTCTCTCTATGTTGGAGTAGCAGCCTGCCAGTTGTCCTTTTTCATTGTAAAAATAATTAAGCCTCTTGTGCACAGCGACAAATGTTATCACTGATTGGTGGTACACGCCTGGGTTAGTCATGCCTAGGCTCAGGGGTTGTGCGACACCATGGCTGCTAGCTGCTGCTACAGCAGAGATGGGAGATAGATATTCACCACTCGGGATAAATCTTCTGCGTGACAGTCCTAAACCTTGCAAGACTTTCTGTATAGGAATGCGATGGCGCGATACTGGGCACTTCATGCATGTGTGACACAGAACATGCTAGCGAAGGAGTATTGCGAGGGCGCGATACTCAGCGCAGAACAAGCCCACGGAAGAGTATTGCGAAGGAGCGATACTGTGCACTTCAGGTATGGATTGGCGCTGTGGCGGAGAACAAGGGGCATTGATATTTGCGATACGGCGGCGGGTCAATTGCGACACTGTATGCAGGTAGGAGAGTGATTATGATTACTAGTTTCGGACCGTGTAGCTGCATTGCGGATCAACGGCAAACATATGAGGAGCTGCCGGTCACTCATGCAGGTCTCTTAATCAATGGCCGGGGACTTACTTAGAAGATGAGAAGTGATACAGGCTTAGATTAAGAGCAGGAAACTCGACTTTGAACTTGTGCCGCAGATGTGTTTATCCAGCTATAAAACGTCCACCTTCCCCCCGGATAAGGCTCTTTCACGAATATGAAGTAACGTACCACAACACCATAAACAGAAACACGATAAATCACTGTCCTTTATTTTATTTTATTTTCGTTTCATTACTTATCTTGATAATACGGCAATCTTTTCATTGTCATTCTACACCATGGCCTCCTCCATCACGACCAATGGGACCAGCTCTTCGACCCTGGTTCAACCACCGCCGACTCCTCTCAGCATAATGGATTTCAGCGTCCCTGGAATGGCAAAGGCATCTATGCCACATCTTCTTGGCTGGGCTATCAACAGCTACGCACCACTTATGCTTGTTCTGGGAGTGTTGGCGGCCGCAAGATCCTACATATACTAGATATTAGCGTTGCTCGAAAAATACTTCAGTTAGTACTAGAGTATGTCATATCTACAAGGTAATACTAATCCGCAATAGCTACGGAGCTTCATGTTCGACCTGTAGACCCCCTATACGATATGCTAATAGCTTGGGTGTACTCTAACGGCCTTAATAAGTTAGTAAGGTCTAGGATTGTCCGGGTTGATGATAGAGGAGCAAATACGTAGAGCTATGGCGACGGTGAAGAAAAGCTAATTTGGTTCGCTCCCTGGAATGGCAGTTTCTAGTTCTGGTTTTGGGGAACTCCTCTCTCCTATCAGTCCTACACGACCTCTACAGCTTTCCGCGACGATGAACATATTATTATCAAATGCCTTAGTAGAACTAGTAAAATACTTAACATTTTCATTGAAGAATGCCGACAAGAGCATATTCGGCAGAACTAAAATACGATAGCGATTTTTAAGTATTGCGGAGGCTACTAGAAGAGGATAGCAATTAATGTTCCCCGGCCGCTCTCCACTGTTATTATCACTAAGGAGCTAAGGAAGCAATTAGTAGACGATTTAGAATAGTACCTTGATGTAGAGAACCAGGCTAAGTACAGTGGGTATAGGATGCCATACCGTCGAGGATATCTCCTATATGGTCCTCTAGGAACTGGCAAATCTAGCCTTACCGCGGCGATTGCTGGTCACTGCGGGCTGAATATCTACATTGTCGATATTCCTTCTGTTAATGACGAGCAACTTAGGGAGCTATTCCGTAAGCTGCTAAGGAAGTGTATCGTCTTGCTGGAGGATATAGATGCTGTGGGAGCCGATCGTGACGAGGACGGAGCCGAAGACAAGGGAAAGAGACATCGATTGTCACTTTCCGGACTTTTGAATGCGCTTGATGGCGTTGCAGCCCAGCAAGGCCGCCTTCTCCTCATGACAACCAACCACAGAGAAAAGCTGGACCCGGCTCTTATTAGACCTGGTCGCATCGATCTGCATCTCGAGTTGAACTACGCGGACTCAAAATTGACGACAAGTCTGTTCGAATTCATGTACAAGCCTGTTGGTGACGCGGCATCTCTAAGCAAAGCCGAGACCGTGGAGATAGAGCGGGCTGCTCGCGAATTCGCTGCTGTCATCCCGGAGCATGAATTCAGCGTGGCGGAGATCATGTCGTATATCCAACAGAATTGGGAATCGCCAGCCATCGCAGTGAAGAACAGCAAGAAATGGGTAACGCAAGCCTGGAAGGAGAAAGAGGACCGTCGCAGGGAAGACAATTCTAGGGCAACGGCCGGCTCAGTACCGTCTACCACTTGCGAGGCTGTAGAAGAGGGTGACCTGGAGTGGCTATGGGTGAGGCGCGATGCTCAGGTACAAAACGATATTCCGAGAACCAAAAATCGTCGCAATTTACCGGCGGCGGCATGGTGAGCGCTGCAACATGCGACTTCAACAATTGACTGACCAAAATTCAGTAACACCCCGCCCCCGTCGCCTTGCGAGAAGAACCATCACCCTGTGGCTTCTCAAGCATGCTCCCCTTACATGGGCAGCGGTTCACCTCGCTTACCAGTCCAGAGTATTGGGAGTTTTGGCTGGCCTTTTTCCTCTACTTTCCCTGACTCTTGGTTTAGCGATGGCATGGATGACTGTCGCACGGAGGCTTCGGATGCGTCGAGTGAGGGCTTGTTTATTGTGCCACCAAAACGCTTGCCTACGAACGTGCCACGCACAGCTTCCTATGAGTCTTGCCCTGGGCTTGTTTCGCCATCGCAGACATCTTTGGCTCAGACGGACTCGTTCGACAGCCCCGCCTCGGCGGACCGAGTTTGTAGCAGCTGGCACGATAAGGAAATCGGGCGAAGAGTGCAAGAGTGGCGCCACTGGTCGGATAGCATGACAGCCAGTGTCGGAGATGTTTTGCCGCTCGAGGACGCAGATGAAAAATTGCAAGGTCATGGCGCGAACATTGGAGGCTGACGACAGACTTGTCGTACGAGTCGGAGGCGGTCAACTACCAGTCTTTACTTATATACCTTGTTGTTCCAATCCATTTTACTACAGTATGAGAAATACATCACAATCCTTAGAAGCCAATTGCATAATAAGAGAAGAGTATGCCTTTTTTTTTT
>LUFD01000804.1:0-15865 GCA_003025255.1 Cordyceps pruinosa
GGAGGACGCGGCGCGCGGCGCGAGGGCCGCCCCGTCGGGGCAGGTGTAGCGGTAGCGCGAGTAGCAGGACGCGCCGCAGCGCGCGAGGGCCTCGCCGTTGACGACGGGGCAGGGCGCGGGGTCGCCGCGGCCGGCGACGATGTCGCTCGTGGCGGCGGCGATAGCCGGGAGGAGGCAGGCGGCGGCGACGGCGAGGCAGCGCAGAAGATAGCGGGGCAGCATCTTGTAAGGTTCTTAGTTTGGTGAGTGGGAGATGACGAGACCGTTCCCCAAGGCTGCGGGTGAACGCGAGACTGGAGAGCGTTGGGGGAGGCGCGCCCTAGATGATATACCTGCGATGGACGGGTCTCACGCTGCCGAGTATGCGGGAGATGCCTTGGCGATTCGTCCCACAAGATCGATTGTTTGTCCCGTGACATATTGTGACATCGGGTGAGACCATCTCAGTTTATTTGCTGGCCTCCTTTGGATACTGACTCTGGTCAAGCGAGGGGGGGTTGCGCCGTCTTCTGCTCCAATAGCGGCTGGAACATGTAACAACAGGACACAGCTCGCATTTCAAACTGTAGTTCCGATATTTCGGTTTATGATTCTCGTCGCAAACTCACTAAGTAGACAACGTATTCGTGATATCCGGGCCTCTCACCGATACAATCGGTACACGCATCGTGCACCTCCTCTCACGCCCCCGTCATCACAAATACTGCCACGCGCCCTCCTCGTCGCCCTCGACCACCTCGACGCGGAGGTTCAGCCCCACGCATCCGCGCAGCTCGTCGGCGTTGGTCGCGTTCCTGGCGTGCAGCGCCCGCTGCGCGCCCTCGCCGCACGCCGCCCACCCCCACGCGCCGTCCAGCAGGTTGAAGAAGCCGCCGCCCGCGAACGCGCGGAACCCGGCCCCCGTCGAGCCGTTGGGCCGCAGCGCCGAGTGCGCCTGCGTGTAGCCGACCGTCCAGCCCGCCGTCAGGAAGAAGCGCTGGCCGCCGGGCACCGCCACCGCCATGGCGTCGGACGACGCGGAGAGCAGCGTCGCGTCGCCCGGCGGGCACCGCGCCGGGTCCACCGCCGGCACCGGGCAGTAGCTGCAGGTGATGCCCCCGACGTTCCACGCCAGGCGGCACGCCGTCATGGGCTGGCCGTCGACGGCCGACGTCGTCAGCCTGCCCTCCCTCCCCTCCGCGCCGCCGCCACCGCCGAGGTACGGCGCGGGCAGCGGCGGCGAGACGTAGCCGGCGTCCTGCGGGTTCTCGGCGCGCAGGGAGATGCGCCCCCGCTGCACCGGTGGTCGGAGCTGCAGGTCCGTCCCGTCGCGGCAGGTGTAGATGTACTGGGAGAAGCACGCGCGACCGCAGAGTGAGAGGGGCTCGCCGTTGATAATCGGGCAGAGCGTGCCGTCGTGGCAGACGTACTGAATAGGACAAATACCATCCAACGTCAGTTTTTTCCTTTCTTTTGACGCCCCTCGGAATTTGGGGCGCTCACCTCGTCTGGATTATACCACTCGCCACCGCACGGGCTGCCGGGCTGGAGCAGCGGGCCGGCCACAAAGTCGGCGTCGGCGCCGGCGCTGGCGAGCAGGGCGGACTGCGGCGCCGGCGACGCCCAGTAGACGGCTGCGGCAAGCGACGCCTGAAAGGCGGCGAGCGTTAGATGCATTTTTCGTTTCAGACCGGAGCAGAACAGAGAAAACGTCCTTTATTGATGTGGACAGATGGAGCTGTCTCCCTAAAGCTCAGCAGCAGCCGGATGGGGACATTGGGCTCAAATATGGGATCGTCTGATCAAACTCTAAAAAGTGTTGGTGTGCCACCAGACAGCCGTTGCACTTCGCGACAGTCACAAACAGCTAGATTATTGCGGTTTGTATCCGCTCGTCATCGTATTCGTTGCACGCGATCATGTTTGGAGGATGCGGGTGCATCGCTGGGACGTACAGGTACAAACGATTCAGGATTCACGCTGACCTACTTCGGCTCACATTGTTGGCAAGGTGAATTGCAGTTGTGTTTTCATGTATTTCTGCAAGGCAACCGCATAGGGCAGTTCCCACTGACGTAGCTGACCCCAATCTTGCCGTTTCCCCCATCCGCTCGACTGTAACACATGTGTTGTGATAAAAGAGAAGAGTAATAGGACCAGCCCGACAACAGCGAACTGAAAAATCGCACAAGGTAAACGAAAATCGACAACGGGAGGGCCGGCTTCTGAGCTTCGTCTAGTAAACAATAAATAAAATACCAACTTGGACAAACCAAATACTCCATCACGCCTGGCCACGAGCGTAGTGCAGGGCCACTGCTGCACGTTGGCCCCTAAAAGAGCATTCCATCCGCCTGTACTCTGGGCGAGGCAGCAGTGGTTACCAGCCTCGGCACCATATCATCAGTCTTCCCTAACCAGATTACCGTCATTGGGTATGCGTGTATCAAAATAAAAACCTCTGCCGTGGAAACGCGTTCTTTTGTGTCTTATCGGCTTGGCGGCTTCCGTCACCTATGTCTATCGTTCATTCATGCGGTAATAATAGGCATCTTCTTTCCTCTCTTGCCGAGCAGGGTCGCGTTGTCGAGGTTGAGCTCGAACGGCCCCTTGTTGCGATTTCGATCGCGGACTTGTTGTCTGGCCGCAGCTGTGACTGCTGATGAATGTTGACCATAGCCCTTGTCATTGGTCGCGCGTTCACGCTCTCTGCCGCGTGCGTTGGCCTCCTGGTCCTGGATACTGGCTTTGCGCATGCCCTGCTCTAGGACGCGGGCGCCGCCCTGAGGCTGTCTGTCGACGTCCATCTCTTCCTCCTCAGATTCCTCGTTCAAGCCGCCGAGCGAGCGTCCCGGGCCGGCACGAGCACCAATTTGTGCTCGTCGCTTAGCCTCTTCCTCCTGGCGATGGACGGCGTAGCCGACATCGAAAACCTCTCGCAGGTTGACCGCACCAGGGGAGCGGAAATCAAGTCGCCTGCCATCGTCAAATTTCGAGGGGTCAAAGGCGCGCAGCGGGGCGTCGGGTTTGCGCTCCTCTCGTGGGGTGGGACCGCTGGCACGAACCCAAGGATGGGCAAGGAACTCGGTGATGGTGTAACGCTTCTCGGGGTCAACGGTCAAAAGATGTGAGATGAGGTCCTTGGCAGACTTGGAAATGTCATCCCACCATGGGGAGAGGAATGTGTATTGGCCCTTGGCGACTTTCTCGGTAAGAACTTCGATGCTCTCGTCATAGAAAGGAGGGAAGCCGCAGAGCAGAGTGTACAGGACGCAGCCAAGCGCCCACATGTCCACCGACTTGGAGTAGCGTTCATCCTTGACGATTTCGGGGGCGGTGTATCCAACGGTACCGCAGGGTGTCATGGTTTGCTTGTCCCACACAATCTTGGACAGGCCAAAGTCGGCAATCTTGATTTCGCCAATACCGCCGGCACCGATGCCAGGAAGGAATTCACCCTCGTCGACCTTGTCCTCGTCGCCGGGCTGCCTAGGCTTGGGCACCTTGGACGGAACAAAATCGGTAGGGTTGAAGAGAATGTTTTCGGGTTTAATATCGCTGGAAAAGATAAGTCAGTCTCGGTCTGGCAGGTTAGATGGGCAGAATGGGGCGCTTACCGATGAACAACGCCCTTGTCCTCGTGCAGGTATTCGAGGGCCTTGGCGACCTTGACAATGACATGCCGTGAGAGCTCTTCGCTAAAGTATGTGAGGCGAACAATCTGGTGGAACAGCTCACCACCAGGGGCGAGCTCGAGAACGATGTAGTAATAGGGCTTTGATTCAGAAAAGTCGATGAGCTTGATGACGTTGGGATGGTCGAGTTGGCGCATAATTTGAACTTCTTTTAAAATGTTGGCGCGCTAGAGAATGAGGCATTCGTCAGCGGGCCTGGTCAAGAGCGGACAAGTGCGAGTTGCAACGCGAAGCTGGAAGCGACGGGGAAAGCCAAGAACGCAAAATGAAGGAGGCATGAGCAAAGACACAGGCACCGGTGATGGAGGAAAGTGTCGCACCTCGGCAGCCTTGGGCGCTCTCTTGAATTCTGGATGCATACGATCGTTTCCCTATCAAGGACAGGAGGCCCTGAGAGTTGGTAAAATTCATGGATCGTGGAGGGGCGTGAGTAGCGGGATGCGCAGAAAAAAGCGACTAGGGACATTGCAAGGCAGGAGTGATGAGTGACATGATCAAAAAGGCACACACCTGCATATTGTTCATCTCATATTTGCGGACAACTTTGATGGCGACCTCGCCATACTGCCCCTCGGTGTCGCGGGCTCGGTAGACGTTGCTGAAGGCGCCGTCGCCCATCTTTTCAAGGAGGACCCATCGTTCAAGGCCAGGATACTGGGGAAACTTTGTCCTGGAGGCATTTTCCTCGGCGACGAGCTTGGCCAGGTTGGCGTCGTCGACACGTCGACTGGCGCGCTTGGTGGTGGACTCTTCCTTGCGAGCCACCTTTTCGGCAGGTTCGGAGGAGAGGTGGGCGGCGGCGGACTGAGGTACAAGAGGATCAGAGGCAGATTTTCTCTTATCGTGGGTGTTGGGCTGCTTGGGCGGAGATTCGGCCTTTCGAAGGGGCTCTTCGTTGACGGCACGGGCTTGCTTGCCTGGAGCAGGAACAAGTCTCTGGTTAGCTCAGGCTCAGGGACGGCGGGCGAGCCGGGTGCAGCTCGTTCGATGATGTAGGAGGATTGCGGGTGAGGGTGTGGCAAAAGAATACTGACCGTGCCGAATAAAGTTCTTTAACTGCTGGATGGTCGACATGTCGGCATCACAGACGGAGGGGAGACGTCTGGTGGCACACACGCTGGGAATATAACCAGGCGTGTTTCTGGTGCTCTGCCGAGTGTCGGGATGGAGAGGAGACGGCCAGGCGCAGCGCAAAAACAGCGAGCGGGCAAAAATGAGGGCAACGACAAAGGGGGAGATGGAATCGAATGAGGCACCTGGCTGAGCGTTTTGCGTGGTTTTGAGGCAGGTTTGGCTGGGCCTGGGCCTGGGCGGATTTGTGGCGGGGTTGGTGGGAGGAGAGACGGGCGGCCTTGTCGAAGCAGCCGGAGAGAGGGGGATGACGTACAGGCCACGGCACGGGCTGAGGCTGACGGAGGGGTTCAGCGGGAGCGAGAAGCAGCGGAATTCATGCGATTCTAGGCAAGAAGAAGAAGGAGGATGAAGAAAAAGGCACGGGAGTTACAACAGCCAAAGAAGATGAGTATGTAGAGGGAAAAAGCGCGGGGAGGGGGGGGTCTACTTTTCCTGCTGGGTTGGCCTTGATTAGAAAGCGAGGTCAAATATGATGAAGCCACCCGATCCAGGATACAGGTAGGAGATCCTTGCCTTGATTATTGGCACCTTATTATTAGGGCACCTTCTTTAGTACGGAAGCCTTGCAGTTGCAGAGAACAATGTGAAGGAGCAGGGCTGCTTTAGGACCTGCGGAAAGCCGGCGGCCACAGTGGTGCAACCCCTGGAACACCGGCTGAGCACAAGGCTGGACAACCCAGGTGCCCTGTGTTTTGGTGGGCTTCTACCCTACCTGCGGTGGGCTTCAGTGGGCGGGCACGTCACCAAGCAGGCCGCTCAACGCCCACCAACCACCGTCATGAAGTCAGCATGTCAGCATGATGATGCTCCTGGCGCCACAAACCGCGTAGCGATGGACATCGAGACGCCTCCTCCGTGAGGTACCACGACGAGATCTCGCCTGTTCCTACATGGCAGGCCGGGTGACAGGGTCAGAGCCACACGGTAGACGACATGTCCCAGCCATCCTGGAGGATCTGCGCCGAACATCTGCCCCAAACGTCTCTCCGTGGGCATGGTGGCGGTTCACGCCTGCGGCTGATGTCGTGCCGAGAAGGCTCAGTCAGATATCACCGCGCAGGGCTGCGTGCGGCGGAGCTCTGTGTCGTGCGCCACCCCTGGTCAATATATTCCCACCATCCGCGACGAGTCTCGAACACTTGAGCCTCGCACCTGCATGTGTGCCTGCCTGCAAAGTCGTATTGACCTACGAACGTGAGGCGCTCGTGGCGGTCCGCTCCACTGCCACCGGGCCTCCAGTCCGCAGCCACGAGCCCAAGGGTTGAGAGTAGGGATGGAAGAGCCCAATCGTGTGTTTGTTCATTCACTCTCTCTCCCAGCTACTTCACTCTCATTTCCGTTCTCCTCTTCTGTCCCTTGCCATCGCAAGCATCGGCACTAGGCCGGAGCCCAGCTACATGAGCCAGTCAGGTCGGGTGGGGGAACAACCTTGGCAAAGATAACGTGCCACACTATCGTGCTGCACTATCGCTCTTCAGTTCAGAGCTCACAGCTCAGAGCTCCGAGCTTCGTCGACGTCCAAACCCCCTTCGCACCAAATCCAGCACCAAATCTCATGACGCTCCCAACTACGTCATAGCGCCCCGCCACAAAACCCTGCCCCGTCCGCACCGAATTTTAAGTGGGTCCACTCTGATGTACCTTGGCTTCGACTCTGCCAAGTGCCAAATGCTCCTCAATCCAACGGGTCCGGCCTGTCTCCAGCTGTTGGCCCCAGCAATACAACCATTCGTTGAATCATCAATTCATCAAGTTTACCGCCGCCGCTTGCCGCTCCTCTTCCACTACCCGCTGCTGTCAACTGGCTAGCCGAAAACTAGTAGAACGCGACCCTGAACCCGCCTCCCGGTTAGTCTCGTTTGTAACCACCAAGGAGAAATGTGCATCTATCACCGTCATGCATTAATCACAAAATCCTCGCTTCATCCAGCCCTCGTGCTAACCTCTGATAAACAGCCGGGCGCGCAAGTCTCCTTTCTAACTAGACATGCGCCCCCCCCAAGCAATCCCGCAGTCCCTTGAGTCAACCAACTAGAACCCTGTCGCGATCTACAGCTCGATCAAGTTTCTTGAAATAGAGCCAACTAGCGTTGTCTTTCTTTGACGTACGGCACCCGGCGGTATGACTTGTCCCGGCCAGACCCTTCCTGCATCCGCAGACCGTTGACACTACTGTACGGGTGCCTTGGCCGCGAGAAGCCCGCACGCGCTCCGCATAAGCCAAAGCCAGGTTTCACAACCAAAAGAAGTCCAGTCTATCCACCGTCGAGTTGGCCAAGATTTCCTGACGCTGGTTTGCGACTCTGAGACAACTGAACTAGAAACAACGCCCAAGCCCCATCCACCTAAACAACCTTGGCCGTAATTGCTTGTCCCGTTGGTATTTCTCTCCCTCTGATTTCTTGTTCTGCTTCATTCCTGACGTTTCCCCAGGATAAAGTATCCATTAGCGCCGGCTGGCAACTTGCCTGACACCCGTCGATGAGTGATGTCACTCGACCAACCCCAGATCGGACCTCGACCTATACCGGTTTCACACTCACAAGCAGCTACAGCTTCAAGTCATCTATGACTTCAATTACGTAGATATCTCCACAGCTTAGACCCCACAAGCTCTCACCCTCCGCCTGCAGCTACTTTGCCTTGCACACCACAAGACCTCATCGTTCAACCTTGGTTACATCATCATCTTGGCCACCTTCGTGGTGCGGCGATACCTTCCAACACCGACAGACCTTCTCTACAGCTTGTAGAGCCGCACCTGCACGCCACGCCGCTCTGCTTCGGCCGCAAGCTGCCTGTTCTTGCGCGCGTAAAACACGCGCAGCCCTAGCGACACGGCCGTGACAAAGAGCAGGAAGCCCGCGTTCGTCCAGTGGCCCGTCGGGTAGCCTCTGGCCTTCTCGCCTGCCTTGTAGATCCACACCCCCGGGATCTGGCCCAGTCCGCCGCCGATGCTCACGTTGAGCGCAATGGCAAGCCCGACCGCCGCGGTGCTCACCACGTTGGACGTCAGCCAGCCCAGCAGCGGCGGGATGCACGCGAACGCACCCGCCGTTGCCATGATCAGGCCGCCATAGCGCGCCTTGTACGCGTCCGGGGGCAGCGCCGCCGACACGATGAAGCCGACGGCGCCGACGAGGGCGGCCCCGGCAGCGTGATAGCCTCGCGCATTGAACCTGTCGGCTGACAGCGCAACCAGAATTTGACAAACTGGAAAAGTCGGTCAGCTCCCCCCCTTCTTCGGCAATAAAGGCCGCAATCCCTGCTCCGTGTACATACCATAAGCAACTGCCCATGGCGGCACGGTCATCAGCTGCGCCGTCAGGTCGCGGTACCCCAGGCCCAGCGTGATGGACGGCGTAAACAGACTGAGGCTCGCAAACGGCGGGCTGATGGCGAAATAGATGGCGTAGTGCGCGTACAGCCGCCAGTCGGTCAGCGTCGCCTTGGCGTCCTGCCAGGTCATGCTGCGGTCGTGGCCCTTGCTCCCCTCGTGGCGCAGGCGCGCGACGGCCAGCTCCCGTTCCCCCTCGGTGAGCCAGCTCGCCGTCTCCGGGTAGTCGGGCAGGAAGAAGAAGACCAAGAAGGAGGAGAGGACCGAGGGAATGCCCTCGATGATGAAGAGCCAGCGCCAACCGGGGATGCCCACCGCCTGGTTCATGTGCCCGATGCCGTAGGCAATAGCACCGCCAAACTGTTGCACATTGTTAGAGCTTTGGTTCCGTTCCTGGTTTTGTTCTGCAGCGTTCTCTCCCCTGTAACTCACAGCACCCGCCAGCGTAGCCGACGCCAGAATGAACGCCACTCTCCACAGTGTGGTCAGCCAAAGGTTTGCTCCATCCCCTCTTCCTCATCAATCTCGCACTCACCGGACACTCCGCTCGTTGTGCCTGTACCAGAACGTCAGGTAGTAGATGAGGCCCGGGAACAGGCCGGCCTCGAACATGCCGAGCAGGAAGCGCACGGCGGTGACGCCGGCAAAGGTGCGCGCGGCGCCGAGGCACATGGTCATGGCGCCCCAGCAGAACATGAGGAAGGCGAGCCAGCGGCTGGGGCGCAGCTTCTTGAGCAGGATGTTGCTGGGCACCTCGAAGACGGCGTAGGCGACGAGGAAGACCATGAGGGCGATGACGAACTGGTAGTCGGACATGCCCGTGGTCTGCTGCATGTCGTCGCGCGTCGACGAGTTGAGCACCTTGGCGTTGCCGATGTTGGCGCGGTCCAGGAAGCACAGGAAGTAGATGCCGGCGGACAGCGGCACGATGCGCAGGTCCTGCCGCCGGATCAGCCGCTGCTCCTCGGCGCTGGGCGGCTGGTCGGCGACGGCGACGGCGGCGGCGGCGGCGGCGGCGGCGTCGGAGCCGTCATCGTGGGTGTCCTGCTGGCGAGGGTGAAGGCGGTGGAGTTAGCCATGGAGGCGCAAGGCATCGCGGAGGAGGAATGGAAAGCGGAAGGAAGCAGGACATTGTAAACCCGAGACGGATTTGCTCAGCATCTGCCATGTCTGCCATTCTCTGAGTGTCGGGTGGGGGTCACATACCTCGTTGACGATGACCTTTTCGACGTCGGCCGGCTGCGACAGGACAGCGTCATGCTCAATCTTGGACGGCATGGCTTCTTCCAGCATGGGCAGTGTCGTTTTGCAGGAGGGAGCGTTACGGCGAGGGAGCAGGGCTCGGTGCTGTTTGGTTTTTTTCCCGTCCCGCTCGAGGAAATAAGTGAACCCTTGCTCGACTAATATCCGTTGTCCGGAGGGCCCTAGGATGGGGAATGCGGGGAACGACGCGCTAGGATGGCCGGTGACGGGCCGCAAAAGGCTCGGAGATGCGGTCCGGGTCGGTCAAGCAGTGGGAGGTAGAATATCAATCGGCATCGGAGACGCTGTTCGGTGCTGGTCATTTCGAAATAGAAGCTATTTGGGCGTATCTAGGCGAGCGAGGGATGGGGCTTGGTGGCTTGAAGCTAATCTCACGATATCGATCGCAGTTTGGGGTTCGACGTGTAAGTCCGCGTAGCCTGTGCAACGATGCGACTTAAGGGTATTCTCTTTCACACGATAATATGCCGACACTTGCATCGGAATTCCGCCTCTATATTTGGAAAATAGATTGACGAAGGTGGACCTTAGCTGGCCCTATGAGAGCCGGCCGTGTACTCGAGCGGGCGTTGATGCTGCATGTTGATCGATGCTTGACTTGTACGAGACAACGAAGGGTCTGGGGCGTGTCTTGATGTCTTGACAAGAAAGAAACAAAAGGCATTACGGACGATAAAGGCAAAATATAGGGTGAAGTAATGAAAATAGAATGCTTCATGTTCCCCGCTCTAATAGAGTCTATAGAATATATACATGTATACTTCCCTGCTTCTCCTTCTACTCATCGTCCTCGGTCGGCTCCTCCGGCCAGAAGAACCATATGACCACCATGGCCAGCTTCAGCGCCGCCGCCGTCCAGAGCGCGCCTTGGATGCCGACGGGGGAGTGGGCAAAGACGCCGCCGAGGACGGCGCCGAGCAGGAGCAGCAGCGGGGCCGCGGCCCTGCGGTTGCGGTCGACATTGTCCCAGCGGAAGAGGTTCTCGTCGGAGAAGAGGTCGCAGTAGATGCTGGTGAGGACGACGCTTGTGAGGGCGTTGTGGCGGAGGGCGCGGCTGGCGACGGCCTGGCCGCAGCTCTGGAAGGCGACGAGGGCGAGGGGCAGCAGGACGGTCCAGTCGACGGCGTCGTCGTCGCCGGGCGGCGGCGGGACGCGGGTGACGACGAGGGCGGCGGCGGCGGCGAGCAGGGCCTGGGCGGCGAAGGAGGCGCACAGCACCCAGCGGCGCGTCGGTCCGGCGAGGCGGTGGAAGCGCGCGAACAGGAAGGAGCCGACGCAGAAGGCGAGCAGCGAGACGCCGGAGCGGTAGAGGCGCGGGCTGACGGGCGGGTAGAGGAGGGAGGCGATGCCGAGGGCGACGTAGACGGTGTTTCCTGGGCATTGGTGTGAGCTGGAGGGGGCAAGGAACAAAGACGAGGTTGCCCTGTGAGACAAGTTCGTCGCTGGCTTCTTACCTGTCTGCATGGAGACAAATGCGCCCCATACTTGGGTGGACGCGCTGTCGAGCAGGCCGGTGACGACGTAGCAGAAGAGCAGCATGAGGTCGGCCCAGGAGCGGGAGACGTCGGCGCTGAGCGTCCGTCGGAGCGTGGCGACGCCGGAGGCGCGGGAGGGCGAGGCCGGCTTGCCCAGCAGCGGCTGCCGCTCGGGGTCGGAACCGTGGCCGTGGCCGTTGGCGGCGGGGGGCCGGGAGACGGCGGTGCTGCCGTAGCCTGCCATGCTGGAGGGGGTGGGATGGGAGGAAAGGGAAGACCAATGCGGTGGAGGAGAGGAGGAAGAAGAAGATGGCAAGAGAGCGAGGCGCGTGGGCAAAGACTAGGTTTTTAGACTCTGAGCTATGGCGGCAGCTCGGGGGCTTGATGACGGCGTTGGTGGTTGTGGTGGGCGCTTGTCCGAGGCTAGACCCAGGCGGTCGTGCTGGGGGAAGCCAACGGCAACTGGGTGTCTGCAGAGGAATTGTTTAAAATGGGGGGTTTAAGGTGGTTCGATTTTGGCAGTGGAAAGTGGTGCGAGTTCTGGAGCTTGAGCAAGGGACAAGGGATGGGTATCCAAGGATGCGTGTTGGGGGTGGGCGAGGCCGTCACCGGCTTTATAGAAGAGGGGGATGAGGTAGGAGGTAGGTAGTTAGTGGAAGCAAAGGTGAGGTATGGGAGGCGATGCTGCTGCGGAACGAGGGCGCGAGCTGCGCAGTGCCAGGGCCGACTGCTTCTTTGCAGGATTTGGGGCACTGTTGGAAATTCTCTAGGAATGATTCACATGTATATTGTGTATGGCGGCAGCAAGCAAGTTTGGCATTCACGGCATAATAAAGCAAAGAGAAAACAAAAGCACCAAGAAGCCGACTTCAGCCTGGGTCATCCGCCGCAACGGTCGGTAGCGGGCTGCCGGGGCTCCCCTCCCCCACTGCAGCTATAGGGGGGTGTAGGGAGTTTCCGGGTGTGTTGCCGGAGTTGGCTCGGAGGGTGGCGGGCTGGTTGGTGTGTTGCCGGTGGAGGGTTCATCTCAACGCGGGGTGGCAAGGAGAGCTGTTTTTATTTTTCCAAGATTTTATTGACGATGCAGCGGTGCAGAGGTGAGGGGAGTGAAGTGAGTACGGCAATGGGTACCTAGGTAGGTGCCTACATGGTTTGAGGAACTCTACTACCTCCTAAGTATGCTGTTTGCTGCCTGCTATACCTGCGTCTGCTGTAGCGTGTTGTAGCGGTGCTGCGGTGGGAAGAGTGCCTGTAGGAATAGGTACCTACCCACAGGTCCCTACCTGGAGGTCGTCAAGGCCGCTGTAATCCCACTGCCGCTTTATCCATCCATCTCTACAGGCCCTAGGCCTACCCAGGTCCGCACCACATACCGTGTCTCACACGTCACCTACCACGGACACCGCCGCCTCCAGCCCGCCGGCTTCCCCTCCATCATGCCGCGGCATTTCCTGCCTCTCGACGCTTTGAGCACGAGGCTGAACGTTTTTTCTTTTTTTCTTTTCAACCTCCTGTGCTGCTGCTACTGTTGTTGCCCCCTGTCCCATTCCCCATCCCGCCGGAGCTTGTTCTGTCCTCCGGCGCGCCTCAACCGACAAACCCCAGACGCCCATTCCGACTTCGCCCACACTCACAAACTCTCCAGCCAGCCCGTTCTCCGGCCTCCTACGTACGCAACCAACCCAATTGCTGCCATGCCCAGTTTCCTGTCGCACACGCGTTGCCTCCCGTAGCTAGCCCCCGACATTCCCGGTTCTAGATAAAAAGCTTCATGCCGCGTAGACGCTCTCCTTCTCTTCCGTCTTCTTCCTCTGTCCTCTGTTGCAAGCCTGTCCTGCCATTGACCACCCACCAACGCCACTTACACCAATTCCTCCCGACAAGAGCTCGGAGCATCCTGACATCTCCCCCCGTCCCCCTCCCCCTTCCGTACTTTGCCCCCCTCCCAAGAAATGAAGCTCTCAGCACCCGCCGTGCTCCTCGCCGGGGCCGGCCTCGCCGCCGCCCTGCCGCACAGGGACAGCCCGCAGCAGCGCTTCCTCAACGGCCTCGCCCTGCCCGACACCTACGCCCGCCACCGCCCCTACACCCCGGGCCACCGCGACGGCCTCGACCGCTACGTCGACCCGGACCGCGACGGCCTCGACCCGCTGCCCTGGCGCAACGGCGACGGCGCCTCCGTCCTCGGGCCCGTCAACCGCGACCGCGCCCGCCAGAGCCCGGACCTGGTCCGGCCCCCGAGCACCGACCGCGGCAACGTCGCCAACATGCGCTGGAGCTTCACCGACTCGCACACGCGCATTGAGGTAAGCGGGGGGGGTGACGTTCTGCACTTCCGAGGACACGCGCTCATGACAGGTTGCTTTCTAGGAGGGCGGCTGGACGAGGCAGACCACCGTCCGCGAGCTCCCCGCCAGCGTCGAGCTCGCCGGCGTCAACATGCGGCTCGACGCCGGCGTCATCCGCGAGCTGCACTGGCACAAGGAGGCCGAGTGGGCCTACGTCCTCGAGGGCAGCGTCCGCGTCACCGCCCTCGACTACGAGGGCGGCAACTTCATCGACGACCTCAACAAGGGCGACCTCTGGTACTTCCCCAGCGGCGTCCCCCACTCGCTCCAGGGCCTCGGCGAGAACGGCACCGAGTTCCTGCTCATCTTTGACGACGGCGGCTTCTCCGAGGAGTCTACGTTTATCCTGACCGACTGGCTTGGTACGGCCGTCCCTCTCCCGCTGACTTCATCGGCCCTGGCTCCTCGACTAACACGCGACCCAGCCCATACCCCCAAGAGCGTCATCGCCGAAAACTTCCACCTCGCCCCCGAGGTCTTCGACCACCTGCCCAAGAGCGAAAAGTACATCTTCCAGGGCTCCCAGCCGGGCTCCGTCGACGACGAGCGCCCGCGCGGCCGCAACGTCAAGACGTCCAAGTACCAGTTCACGCACCGCATGCTCGGCCAGGCGCCCAAGGAGACGTCCGGCGGCCGCGTGCGCGTCACCGACAGCACCAACTTCCCCATCTCCAAGACGGTGTCCGCCGCCCACGCCGTCATCGAGCCCGGCGCGCTGCGCGAGATGCACTGGCACCCCGTCGCCGACGAGTGGTCCTACTTCATCCGCGGCCGCGCGCGCGTCACCGTCTTCGCCGCCGAGGGCAACGCCCGCACCTTCAACTACGTCGCCGGCGACGTCGGCATCGTCCCCAAGAACATGGGCCACTTTGTCGAGAACATCGGCGACGAGCCCCTCGAGATGCTCGAGATCTTCCGCGCCGACCGCTTCCGCGACTTCTCCCTCTTCCAGTGGATGGGCGAGACCCCGCAGCGCATGGTCCTCGACCACCTCTTCGCCGACGACCAGGAGGCCGGCAAGAAGTTCTGGGACGCCGTCCGCGACCCCAGCAAGGACGAGATCACCAACCCGGCGAAGAAGCTGTCCCGCGACGGCGACGACAGCGAGGAGCTGTAGAGCAGGGAGCGGCGTTGTGCCCGTCTCGGCCTTCGGGGTGGTTTCTTCTCAGCTACAAAGCATTGTTTCGAGTAGTGTTTCATCAGAATATATTGTCCTTTGCTCTTTACCGCCACGTCCATTGCGGCTCCCCCAGATAACATGCTGACAATGCATGCCAAGGCGCCAATCGTAACGTAGATCGCGCTCGAAATGCAGTATTACTATCGCCAATCGACCCTTGTGGAGCTTGCCTCTTGTCCAGCGTCGCATTGCGAGCCGTCTTAGAGGAAACGTGCTCGGCGTGTCATGCGGGACGAAGGAAAAGTTCCGGGCAACGTTGGATACGCCAAGGAATTGCATCTTGCGACGAAGCTACGGACGTTGTGTCGATGAGGAAGGACAAAGATCGTGGGGATGGCTCTTCAGCGTCGCCGTCCAGCCCCCACGTCATGACACGTCAATACATGGGCAATCTATGCTCCTGGAGCATTTCAGCGGGAATTCGCGGCCGACGTCGCACAGCATCGGCGAGCTGCGCAGTCTTGACAGAGCGCCGCTTCATGCCGCCGAATGCAGCGAGTATTCCCCGAGCTTCCCGAGTATGGTCACAGTGCATATGTATTCTTGGGCCGCTGGCCATGATCTGGAATCACCTTGCCGTTCATTTGCGTTTCGGTGAGACAATCCAGGAAACTTCTCAAATGCCTGCGGGCAACTCGGGAAGCGGGCAGGGAGGCGGGCAGGGAAGCGACGGCGGCGTGAATTACAAATGTGCGCCCGCCAAGGATCTGATAGTAGCCAACATGGCGCTGCTGCTAGCCGACGAGCAGGGGGCAGACACCTCATGTCGGATACCAGCATGTACCACTGATCTGCATCTTCACACCCTGACCGTCTTTTTTCACTGTTCCAGATAGCTCGCGCTCAGCACCACTTACAAGAGAGCCTGATGCGGAAGCAGCACTTAATGGCGAAACTGAAACATTGCGGCCAGGCCGCTCTTACAAAGCAGAGATAAAAATAAAGCAATAAGACACAGTCTGCTTTGGCACTAATGTAAGCCCCATGCTGCAGAGACCCAGGCCCCGTGCATCTGCCGCAACCTTGGGACAACGGTCCTCTTGACGCAGCCTGCTTGCCTGCGTGCATTAGCTCGGTCGGGCAATGAGTACAGTGGACGTAGGGCGTTCCGGGATATAAAGAAGCACCGGAGAGAAACAGGTCTGAGAAGAAGGGGGGGCCACTGATGCGACATGTCGTCCGGGGACCCCTGCCTGCCAACGTTGCTTTGAGAAGGCGGCTTGCATGAGCTAAAAAGTAACAAGGAAACAAAAACGAATAAGAATGGTTCAGGCTGGCCGGCGGGTACGACGGGATAATCGTCAAATCGTGCCACATCACTTAGTAATCCTAGGTACTAAGTTTTTTTATATATATATACTTAATTTTCTATATATATAAAAATATAATTATACCTAAAGCTATATATTTATATAATATTAATATAAAAGAAAGCTTATAAAAGCTTATAAAAG
>LUFD01000809.1:0-13104 GCA_003025255.1 Cordyceps pruinosa
GCCACGTCGCCGCCCCCGCGGCTCGCCAGCTCGCCGGCCAGCACGTACGCGCCGATGAGCGCCATGCTGGACCCGACGCCCGCGATCGGCGACGCGCAGTACGCCGCGTCGCCCAGCAGCACCGCCCGCCCGTGGGACCACGTCGTGCTGCGCCGCTGCAGCATCTCGTCGGCGTAGAAGTCCTCGGCGTCGCCGAGCGCGCGCAGGATCCGCTCCTCCTGCCAGCCCATGCCGCGGAACACGGCCGCGAAGGCGTCCTTCTGGCTCGCCGTGTCGCGGTCCAGCGCGCGCCGGAAGCGCTCCGTGTTGCTCATCGCCATCAGGTACACCTGCCCCGCGTCCTCCGTGTGCCAGCGCGTCATCGCCAGCCGCCGCTCGGTCGCGTGGTACATGCGGCAGAAGCTCGTGTCGTAGTCTCTCCGCGGCAGCGTGAAGTAGGCGGAGAAGACGCCGAGCCAGCGCGACTGGTCGTCCTCGGGCCGGTAGAAGAACATGTGTTTGCGGATGCGAGAACCTTGGCCGTCGGCGGCGATCAGGAGGTCGTACGTCTCTTTGCTGCCGTCCGAGAGCGTAACCTCCACCTTGTCTGTCTTGTGGCCCTCGTCGCTGCTCTCGTCGCCTTGAATGTTTCGATAGTGTTCGACGGACAGCCCGAAACGGTAGGTTACGTTTTCCTTGGTGGCGTCGTAGAGGATTTCGATGAGGTCGCGCCGCATGATTTCGTAGGCGCTCGTCTTGCCTTGTACGCCGCTCTCGCTCTCGACCCCAAGCTTCCGTTGCACAATATTTTCCTGGCCCTTGGAGTCGACGAAGATGGTGCCGATCTCCGGGACGGACCGGTCACGGACCGCTTGTAGCAGACCCATCCGACGGACCACCTCGATCGCTTCATTGCGCAAGTCGACTTGTAAGCCAGCGACTCGGAGTGATGGAAATCGCTCGACGAGAGTGACTTCATGGCCATCTCTTGCAAGCCAGAAGGCAATAGCTGGGCCTGCCACACCGGCACCAGCAATGATCACTTTCATCGCTACCGTTGTGAGCCCCTCGATATCTGAAGTAATGCTGGCTGTAGAGCTCTGGGTACTCTGAGAACTGGAACTAGAGGCGTGTTTGAAGTAAGCACTCGGGTTTCCTCTCTTTAAAGAGGCGTCTACGTAAGCTCATGTTCGGTGCAATGAGAACTAGTCAGAATAGTCCTATATACTGATTCACCCCCATGCTCTCCATCGGTAGGTTTACGTGGGCCGATGTCAGAAGTGCACATGGGGTTCCTTCACGGCCCGCCTCCGGATTTGCTAGAAAATTTCTAAACTCATACGACTTTCATCAGGCCATGAAGGCTTGAGCGGCCTTCTCCACCGCAACAGCCTCGAAGTTTTCAGGTCTCTTTAATCACCGTAAAAATGGCATGAGTTCGCGTGGAACCGGGCCCGCCTGACACTGTGTTTATCGCCGCTCCGGCCCGTTCCTAGTCGAGAAATTACCGGCAGCTCCGGAAATGCTTCGCAGCCTCACGTTGTTCTCGCCGGACCCTTGCTCACTCACGTGGAATACTCTTACGAGGAAGGGTTTCCGAGGTAAGACGGAACATGAAAGCCAGGTCTGCTGTGAAAGAATTCGACGGAAGGCGCTGGTGCCGGGAGACCCGAGATCACGGTTAGCCCCTGTACTTGGCGAGTCGATAATACGAAATCGGGCTCAGGGTAATAGTTAGTATGGACATAAATAGCATTAACGCCATTTAAAATTATCCGCCAGACTCGGCCGGTTCCGCCTAGTATGATTAGCACGGGGGAAGTGTACCTCGCATGTCATGGGCTAACTGTGGCCAATTCATTCAACATATACCCAAGGAAGCCTGTTTCCGATAGACTACGATGGTCCTGGCACACTCGAGTTCTGGTTGTAACTCTAGAAAAGTTCTTTTTATTCTAGCATGTTTTCGAAAGCCTTCCCCCTTCTCCTGCTTCTCGGCTCCCCTCCCGCACTTCTCTATTTTTATTCACACACTCCACAGAGGGTGAACAACCAGGCAGTAGAGTAACTAGATTTTAGCGTCAATTGGTTACATATCACAATTGTCTCGTGTCCGAAGAGCTGGCCCTCAAAGTTAGCAGTTTCACCATCATTCACCACGTTCATTTCGTGGGTCAGCCACTGGCACCGCACCGCAGCCATCAAGTTCAGTCGGATATTGCATCAACCATCATGTCGCCTGTAGCCCCGGTACTTGCCACAGTTGGCATCCTGTCTATTGGAGACATGGGTCTCGGAATAGCCGGGCTGCTGCGCGCCCACGGCTTTGCAGTAGCAACGAATTGCCAAGCTAGGAGGTAAGCGCTCCGCGCAGGTGGTTGAGAACAGGACCCGACACAGAGCCGGAGTGCCTGTTCGGTTCCGATGAATGCCTGTTTCCTATCTCTTTGCAAACCTATCCCCTGCGCAAGAGATTAGGAGCCACCCCTCTGAACGGAAATGTCGCCAATGCCAAGGCTGACATGAATTAGCCAAGACACTATCAAGAGGGCTGAGGCGGCTCGTGTGACTATCTATTCCACAGACGAGGAGCTCGTCAGTAATTGTGATGCCATCTTGTCTGTGGCGCCGCCTCGTGACGCCGCTGAGATAGCAAAGCGCGTTGCCAATGCTCTCTCGACCCGGAGCGAAAGGACCGGCACCGAACCGCTCTACTTTGCCGACATGAACGCCATTGCGCCCTCGACCGTCCGGGAGATCGCGAACCTCTTCGCCTCTCCAGGCTCCCCGGTACGTTTTGTGGACGGTTCCATAATCGGGGGTCCGCCGTCCGCAAAGCAGGATGGCACCGGCTGGAGCGTGCCGGTGATGTACACGTCGGGTCCGCACCGGCTTGAGGGCATCCCAGGCTGGGGCGCCCAGTTGGCCGAGGTGCTTCGCATGCGTCACATCGCGGAGGACGTCGGCGCGGCGAGCGGGCTGAAGATGTGCTTCGCGTCGCTGAGCAAGGGCTACACGGCCATGGCCATCCAGGCATTCACGAGCGCGCAGTCCATGGGCGTGCTGGGCGAGCTCCAGAGCGTGCTGGCGGAAATGGTGCCGCAGCGCGCGGCGGAGACGGAGAGGGGCCTCGTCTCCATGGCGCCCAAGGCCTACCGGTGGGTGCGCGAGATGGAGGAAATTAGCAAGACGCATGCCGAGGAGGGTGGCTTTGGTCCCGAGCTCTTTCTCGGGGCCGCCGGTGTGTACCGCGCAGTCGCAGACGACACTGTACTCGGGGAAGAGAAGATTGGGGATAGGAAACGAGGCACCACGGCGGGGGATATCGCCGCAGCAATGGTAGAAGGACTAAAGCAGAAGCGGGATGATTGAGAAAGTAATCACTGCGGCACGTTTTTGCAAGGCGGGTAGCGGCCTCGCCGCCGCCCAGTGGTAACGAGTCGTGAGACCCTGTCCTGGCAGGAGAGAGGTCATGCATTCAAGGTCGGGCCCTCAGTTCCAGACTAGTCCAATAAATGAGATAGACGGGAGCCGTATTGTAGCTTGGTATATATCTTCGAAGTATGTGCACTGACTCTTGTGAAGGAACACCTATCGATCCCTGTGGATGTACGAAAGCCTGGATATTCCTAAAGAAAATCAGCAGTAGTAGCTCACAACACTCGAGGCTCTTCGTTTCTCGTAATATGTCTTATACATGAATATATTGCAGAGTTTGCTAAAGAGAAATTGCAGTTGCGCCGTTGAACATGGCGGATCCCTTGCTCCGGATGCCGCTGGTGGCAAATATACTGACAACATCCTAAGAAATATAGTACAATTTTAAAAATCCATTCTTCCTTTATACTAAGCATCGAAACACAATACCCAGAAGATGCAATGAAGGTGAGCTCTCAATATAGTGGCGCGTCTTTCCGCTGCCTTCCAATACCAGAACAGATCAGCTTGACGAGTAGGGATCATTGCGCACACCTCGAGGCTCAGGTGGAAAATACAATCACAATTTTGAAGTAGTTTACTTTTAACTGAAGTCCTCCTCCACGCAGACTTGCCCTCCAAACATGGTCAGCATCAGCATCGGCTCATCGAGCGGCTCGTCAATAACGCCCTCGATGTTGACGGCGCTCACGCCCGCCGCGATGATCCGCGCAACATACCGCCCCGGACTTCGAGCTCGAGGAAGTCATTACCCTCAACGCTCCACGTCCCGTTGCACAGCGTACCCCATTTTGAAAAGGTCGCGTGAATGGCGACGACGGGCAAGTCAGCGATGAGAAAGTCAGTGCCAGTGATATGCTCAACTTGGAGAATGCCGGCGAGACAGGGGCGCAGTGACGAATTAAACTCCATCCTTGGGATCACCGGCGCTGTCTGCGCTCTGTCGCCCTTTATCGGCGAGCAGAAGAGAGAACGGCCACGACTACGGTCATTTTGCAGCTTCAACTCGGCTAGGAAGCGAGACCAATCTGATTATTAATATTATGCTGCACGAGGCTCGATGCTGTCGACGTAAAGGCAATTAAGATGCAACGAAATTTTAACATAGCAACCAACCTTGTGACGGGATTCAACCTGGAGACCGGTGCCAGCCCAACATAGAAAGTAAGCTGACGAGAGGAAACTGGAAAAGATTCGAAGCGGGCGCCACATAAACAACAAGCTCAGTATATGATAAAATCGTTATTTTGTAAACCAAAATCCCTTGAACGCCGTTGATCCAACGCACACAAGACCGGCGACTACAGTCCCAGGAATCCCCTACTCGACCACGACGCCATCCCGGTCGCGTCCCATCCTCGCGTACTGCGTCTTCAGCGCCGGCGTGTCGGCGCTGACCAGCGCATTCACCCATCTCTCCGCGGCGCCCGTCTTCTCCGCCGCGGGCACCATGCTCTCCGCGGCGCCCATCAGCAGCGGCTTGCAGTTGAGGTACACGGTCTCGTAGTTCTTGCGGGGCACCAGGAAGGTCTCGTGGAAGACGCCGAGGTGCGGGAACTTTTGCGCGGCGAACCAGTCCCAGGCCTCGCGGTGCAGCGGCTCGTGCGCGAAGGCGTGCAGGCTCTCGAGGTCCCTGAAGTACATGATGGCGTTGGTGGTGAGCGAGCCGTCGACGACGGCCTCCCAGTTGCTGACGGCGAGCACGCCGAGCTCGGCGCGCCGCCGGTGCAGGTCCGCGACCAGCGCCTGGAAGCGCTCGCCGGTGGCGCGCCCGCCGGGGCACAGCGCGCCGAGGGGGTGGTTGAACTGCGCGCCGATGTGGAACACGACGACTTGGTCGTCGGCGGGCGCGGAGCCGAAGGCGCCGCCGCCGGCGGACGGGAGGGGCAGCTGGGCGGCGGCCCGGCCGGAGACGACGTTGAGCGGGACGGCCCCGGCGGCGGTCCGGTCGAGGAGGAGCGCGACGCAGGAGACGGCGAGGTAGCTGAGGACCGGCACGACAGCCCAGCGCGCCGGCAGCGCGAGGGAGAGGCCGGCCTGCAGCACGCTGCCGAGGACGAGGAGCACGGGCAGCCGCAGGACCGCGTCGAGGCCGTATCGCGCCTGCAGGGGTGTGTTAGCGGGAGGCGACGAGCTGATGTGAGGTGAGATGCGAGTGTGCTTACGCTGGTGGAGGGGGCAAAGGCCCAGGGACGTTCGGTGGGAGCCAGCTTAGGCTGGAATTCCTTGCCCATTATGGCCGATGGTGAGCCTTCCAAGTCTGGTTTTGGTTTCTGGGTCTCTTTTGCGAAGGAGGCTGTCCGGAGAATAAGGCAGTTTGGCGCGGGTGCTGTACGGAGGTTTTATAAGTCGCGAGCCAGTGCCGGCCGAAGAAGCTGACTGAGACACTCCGGTAGGACCGCGGTATGTGGTTATCAGAAAGGAAGAGACAGAGAACAGGATGAAGCGAGAGGAGCATGTCTTATTACGAATGGGAAAATGGGGATGGCGCGGCAAGTGATAACGTTATGCTGCCCAGCCCGCTCCGAGACGACGCCGCGCCGCCGCCGCCGTCGTCAGGCTCCGCCGCGCTGACGGCGCAGGCGAATAGGGTCGCCTGCTTACTCGGCGATTTGCCTCACAGGGCTGGGGAGGAGGGGCCAGGGAGGCGCCTGGCTTTTCGACACTCCGCTCCGTTCGTCTTCGCTGCGGGATGCGGCTAGTAGGAAACCGGATGGGCGAGACTGGAGCTGGAGATGACGCGGCGGCCGCGGCGTTACGAGGGAGGCTGTGAGGAAGAAGAAAATAGCGGCCTGGCCTGGGTGAGTCTGGGCTGGTTTCCGTCTAGCACGTTGAGCCACCTTCCATTGCTATTGCTGAACAGTTCCACATAGACCTGTAGCCCACGGTCTTTGAATGCTCGACTTAGACAGATGCCGTCGTAGAGTTGCTTTGCATTCGAACATTTCCCGTCCATGACCATCTTTGGGCTCCATTTTCTTTTTTTCGACACGTCTTGCGTATCATGGCGGGAATTTCCGCCCGCCCATTCCGAAAACCTGTTCAGCTTGATTGTGCAAGAACAAGCTGCATCTGACGCCTTGCAGCATGAGCCACAACGGCTCTTCTGCGGCTTAATCCTTGGACCACTTCGTGGAAGAGATTTGTAAAGCAAAACCTGGTTCCATTCCGGGATAGCCTCCGATATGAGGCGCTCAATCGATGTGTATAGAAGCCGGTGCCGGTGGGGGTGTAAGTTGTTGATGGGAGAGATGAACTTGACCGAATCTCCATTGCCCGTGAATTTAATGTCCGCGGCCAGCCACTGTGAGCTCTTTGAGCAGTACTGTGTCTCCCCGCTCCAGCTGTCATTGTCCCAAAAAGGCCGCGGGGGCACAATCCCGCGGCCAATTGAGCTGGCGACATTATCCAGTGTAACAGCGATACCGTCTGCTCGTAAAGGGGACTGTGCAAAGATAAACGGGTACAGTCCTGGGTATGACGAGCGCCCCCGTGTGCTTTCCTTGAGGAGGCGCATCAGACTTGTGTGAAGCAGTCTGTCGGATTTGCAAACCCGTGAGGCAGAGTCAACGGCGAAGATGAATTGAGGCGACGTAATGTAGTCCCTGGCTTTCTTCAGCAGCTCGAAGACGCACCACTCCCAAACGGCAGACTCAGTAATGTATCCAGAGAAGGCGGCTTCTCTCCATTCTCTGACGACGTCAAGGTCGAATACATCATGATGCCAATTTTTCTGGTCAGTGATGTAGTTTATGAAACGGATTAGGCCAATCTCGTGAGAGCTCAGTCGCTCCTGCTTCCAAGCTCCAAATCCGTGCGAAAACTGAATGCTAGGCAGGCGCTCGAAGTTGATGGCGATATGAATACCGGGGACGTGCCGCGGTCCGCCAGTGTTGTTCCATTCGACAAGCGTGTCGCTGGCCAGGAAGATGGGATAGTCGGGGTCCGCCCTGGCTCTCTCGACTGCATGGTTGCGCATTCCGCTCAGCTCCTTGTGTAAGGAAAAGGGACTTCAACAACTACATACCTCGCCCGTGACTGAAGATCAAGTCCGTACACCAGTATGGGGCTTTGTCGTCCCGCAACCGCTTCAAGGCCCACCAGAAGTACCAATATATGAGGATCGAGACAGGAGGGAGGGGGCGGGGGTGCAAAAGTTCCCTTGTTACCAGGTAGTTTTCTTGCTCCAGTGCTGCTGGCACCAGACAGCCGTTATCGCCTTCAGGGCTTCCTACATGGCCTGCGTCCATTTGCAGATGCTCCATACCTCTGCAAACCAAGGGATCTCCCCAATCTGAAATTGGCCCTCGAACTGCACTGACCAGCCCCCAGGGTGATCGATCTCGGGTCAGAATTCCAAGCTTCACTCGCGGTCCTGTATTTCATCTGCCATGGGAGGGATGGTGGACGTTGTGCTTTTGAAGACCGATCAACATGTCATCTGCTAGCATGTAATAGACATCGTGTTCCAAAGCGTGTACAGCCTCCACCGTGTTTGCATCAAGCATGTTTGACGGGTAAGGTAGTATCACACCCCTACATTCTTGGCTCGCGCCCGTCCAGCCATCGGCATCTTGTCCCTCCGCACTCGTCACAACAGATATCTTGCACCCCATCGTTCATGTTAGCATCACTACATTGTGCTCATTTCCTCTCATAGTGCCCTCCTCGCTTGACCGAGCCTCTAGCTTAAACCCGTCTCCCGCAGGCAGCACTGGGCATGGCACGCACGAGTCATAGCACGCCAGTGGCCCGATCATCGTGCCCCTGCCAGACTGCAGCCTTCTCATCTCTCTTTCCAGTCATATGTGGCGCCACCTCTATCGACGATGGCATGTCTGCAGCACGATAGCATGTACTGCAGCCGGACTCTGCGCGACTGCAGCCGCGGCCGTCTACTAAGTTTGCCATTGCGTGTGAGCCTTGACATGTCCACGGCGGCTGCAGACCGCGGAAAAGGCGCATCCGAAACCCTTCCGCCCAGGCCCGGAGCAAGCAACGGCATAGCCCTTGGCAGGGATATGCAGCCCATTTCTGTTCAGTGGACGGCCCGGACGTGCTGCCCCCAACCGCTTGCACAGATCAGGCAGGTAGTAGGGAAGCCAGGTTAACGCTTACCCCTCATCGCAACTCTCAACGAGCCTGCATCTTTCCAGAGTCTCAATTGGTGGACACCATCTGGTTAGTGGCCGAGGCCGGCAGCCCCTGTAGGAGCGATGGCTGCAGAGCGCCATGTTATCGAAGGGCCCTCAAGTATTGGTACTTCTGTGCCAACGCAAATGAGACACGACTTGTCAAGCACCGGCTTGCTGATCGGTGAAAGAAATGCAACCCTGGTGGTATGGAGAGCCGCCCCGGCTCGAGCTAACTCTGAACTTACCAGAAGGGCAGATATGCGATCCCTCAACGGAAGCTAACCTCGTGTAGGCAAGGAAGCGCTTTTGTTGCGTCGTCGATGCAGGTTACTGAAATGACAAGAGGATGTTCACAGCTAACCAGATGTGCAGCCACATCGCGCCCTATCGCCGCCCGTTAGTTAGCTTCTGCGACATGCGCAGTAAAAGCTACTCATCCCGGCCTTTGTTCTTTAATTTGTTCTGCTTTCCGCCTCGCATTTCCTTTGTCTGTGTCACATTCAGAAGCAATCTCTCGCACACGAACGATGATGGCTCTACCGGGAGACGACCTGTGGTGGCCGGAGGCTTTCTCCATCTTTGACTTTACTTTGAAGTTCGAGGAGACTTTCTTTGAGATTATCCCCTCCTCGCTCTTCTTGGTGACAGGGTTGGCGGCATACGTCTACTACCGTCGGCAACCAGTCTGCATTCACGACGGGCCGTTGCTCTGGCTCAAGCTGGTAAGCACGCGCGCAGTCGCCAAAATGTCTCTGTTGTTCCGCGTGGTTCAGACAAGGTAGTTCTGAAAGATATTGACCTGTCTATTGCCTCGGGATCAGCGACGACGGTCTTTGGGCCAACCGGTTCTGGCAAGAGTACCCTGCTGCAGAGTATGCTTGGTGAGGCGGAAATCAGATCTGGCATCGTATATATTGACGACGTTGCCATTGCGATTGTCGGACACTCCTCGTTTTTGCCCAACCTCTCTGTCCGGGACTGCATTGTCGGATCATTCCACTACGACGACGCATTGTTCTACCGGGTTGTCACAGACTGCAAACTCTTGGAAGTTCTGGAACAACTTCCCGGTAGGGAAAACTACACCGTCGGCACAGGTGGCATGCGTTTGAGTGGTGGTCAGCGGCAGAGAGTTGCCATCGCGAGAGCTGCCTTTTCTCAGGCATCTCTTGTCCTTTTGGATGACCCACTCAGTGATCTTGACCGTGAGACGGCGAAATCCATCCTCCACAATCTTTGCGGTAGAAATGGACTCTTCCGACAATCCAACAGCACAGTTGTGCTTACGAGCTACCTTCCGGAGTGCTTGGATGTATCCGACAGCATTATATTCCTTGACGGCAATGGAAATCTGTCATGCGAAAACAGTAGCGTTGATCCCGCGTTCCGGTCTCGGATCCTGGGCCTGCTTCGCCAGACAGCCAAGCGCTCGGGAAGACAGGCCTTGGACGGAACATCGGGTGAAGTTCCGGATTCCACGAAACTGCGCACTGATCTTCAACAAGAGCAAGAGGCTGCGCAGCAGGAGGGAGACTGGAGGCTTTTCGTCTTCTGGATGGACGAGATTGGTCGCCGGCGCCTCCGCGTCTGGCTTGTCCTGATTGGACTGGCTGGTCTTGGGGATGGTCTGCCTCGAATTTACACCAAGTACTGGATTGAAAACGCGCCGGGTAGTCGACTGTACTTCATTGGCTATGCTATTTCTCCCTTTCTGATGGCGCTCCTCTGCGGTGTGAGTGTGTACTATCTGTTTAACCACCTGTGTCCTCGGGCTTCGCTCAGCTTGCATCGAAAGCTGGCATACACGGTAATGACGTCGACTCTTGGATCCTTGAGCACTGCCGAAACGGCGTCTATTCTGCATAGATTCAGCATTGATATGGAGATTCTCACCAAGAAAGTGCCACCTATGTTGCATAATACATTCTACTGGGGAGTTGGCAGCGCACTGCAATTCGGTATCGCTCTTTCGGCTGCGAGTTATATGACGGCGCTCATTCCTGTCGTTCTTATTGCCCTCTTTTTCCTTCAGAGATACTACCTGCGCACCTCCCGCCAGCTTCGGCGTTTGGAACTTGAGGCGCAGGCCCCTCTAGTTACGGCTCTACGAGAGGCTGTGGAAGGATTGGTATACGTTCGAGGTATCCGGCGGCAGGAGCAAACCTTGAAGAGGAGCTTTAATTTTCTCAATCAATCCCAGAAGCCAATATACCTGTTATATTCGGCGCGGCTACTTCTGGGGCTCGTTACCGGGCTGCTTGCTGCTATCGTTGGTATATTCCTTGCAATCCTGGCGCTCTTTACAAGCAGTGGCGCCTCCGCAAACTCGACGGGAGTTTCTTTTTTAGCTGTGGTGGTGCTGGGCAATGCTTTCAATCAGCTGATTGTTTCGTGGACGGCGTTGGAAACGGCCATAGGCTCGCTCAGCAGAATGCGATCGTTTTTGCAGGAGACGCCCACAGAATCAGACATGAAGGACAAGGACCTGCCGGAAAGTTGGCCGTTCCGAGGAGACATTGAATTGAAGAACGTGTCTGCATGGTACCAGGTAGACGAAGCACGGCAATCGCCTGTCTTGAATAATGTTTCGCTCTCCATCACAAGTGGTCAGAAGGTTGGACTGATTGGCCGGACGGGTAGCGGCAAGTCATCGCTGCTGTACACACTTCTTGGATTTCTTGACTATGAAGGCAGCATCACGATCGATGGTGTCGACATTGCGACTGCACCACGAGACCAGCTCCGTGCACGGATCATTACGATCTCACAAGACCAGGTTGAGCTAGACGGGAGTGTGCGCGACAACCTACTCCCCTTTGACAAGACGTGGGGCGTGGAGGAGGTTGAGGTAGACGAGAAGGGGCGGGAGGAGGCGGAGAGGCAGGATCGGATTGCCCGGGAGACGCTTGTGAGGCTACGAATCTGGGATAAGGTTGACAAGGCAGGCGGGCTGGATGCGCCGATGCAAACCATTGGCTACTCGCACGGGGAGAAGCAGCTGCTGTGCATCGCGCGAGCGGTGGTGCGGCGGCGACTGACACACAGCCGGCTGGTGCTGGTGGACGAGGCCACGGGGAATGTTGACGGCTGGCGGGATCAGATCGTGCGGGAAATGATGAAGGAGTATTTTCAGGGATGCACGATCCTGATGGTGGCTCACCGCGAGGAGAGCATCGCCGACTGTAATGTAACGGTGAAGATGGCCAACGGACGGATGGGGAGGCCCGTGGTTCACTATTGAGCTTGGAGATGGCGGTTCTGGTGGGTTGTTGTTGTGTAAATGCATCGCGGTGGTTCATTGTATATGTAGTCGGATGCCTCTTGTATTGTGTTGGTTGCCAGCTTGCTGACGGAGTCGTCACTATCGTCACTATCGTCACCATCGTTATCGTTATCGTTATCGTCATCATCATCATCATCAGGCAAGGAAGCCGACAAGGTGCACTGATTTCAGCGGGCTCGAGGCCACTAAAAGTGGGATGGCAGGTGAGTCTACACTGGACATGATACCTACAGGGAGCCTGAGGAAGACCGCTAAGCCTCTGTCGCAGGGCCCTTCCAGCGCGCTAGCGGCCAAACAGGTTTAGCTCCAGGGGATGAACTGCCACCTGAGCTTTAAGTTAGGAAAAGCCTCCACTGGCTTTACCTGAAATAGCTGAAATAGCTGGAAAATGGAAGGCGATCCACTGGCAATCAGCCGACGATCCGTTGGTTGACCGGGTAAACAAGGTCTCTGCGGGTAGCAAAACAGGCGACAGGCGACAGGTTGCTTCAGATTTTGGGAAAGACGGTTGACAATGGATGTCGCCGTTGAGGCGGGCTGTGGCTGAGTACCTCTGCTGCCAGGTAGTAGGTACCTGGTAGGAGGTAGCCGCCTACTCCAGCCACCACCAGCCACCAACCACCAGCCCCGAATCGTCCCGCGATAGTGCACACCTTCAATTACAGACAACATTCCTTAGACCTCAGATCCATCCCATCTATTATTATCCCCTTATCCATTCTTGCGTCACAGGTCCCCTCACTCGCAGGGTTACCAGCGTGCAGTCAACAAAAAGACCACGTCCCCCGCCTCGTCCTTCATTCCCTGGAATCCCTCGCCTCACCGCCCTCTCCTCTGCCTCTTCCCGACAACCCCTCCCCGCGCTGGCCTGAGACATGTCAAGACAACAAACCAAGTCGCGACAAACGCCGTCCAGTACGAATACTGCCGAGTAACTCGCCCCTGGCTTCCCCGACACATCGCTTCGCCACCCATCCAATACCACCCATCACTGGCTACTTTCTGCTCCCTTTGCTCTGCTCCCCTCGCCCGCCCCGCGTCCAAACGGCCGCCATCTCCTCCTGATCTCCCAGTTCCTATACTCTTGTTTGGATCTACATCTGTCACCGGCCTCGATCTCGAGCCTCCAGGAACCAAACCTGCCCACCACCACGCCTGCCGAAGCAAACAAACCATCGCATCAACCCCTGTCGAGTCAATACAAGCCGATCACCCCCCTGCTTGTTGCTGGCCCAAGGGTTCCAGATCGACACCCCCCCCCCCCCCCCC
>LUFD01000819.1:6606-16926 GCA_003025255.1 Cordyceps pruinosa
AGTGGCGGCGTTCTGTTGCACCGAGAGGGAGATGTGCAGCTAGGGGGATCTAGGGCATCGACAGGAGGAGGCGCGCCTGGGGGGTTGCTTGGGGGCTCGGGTATCCAGTTTCGTATCCATTCCAGGCGGGGATTGACAGACTCGCGGAACGACACCCAGTTTGGGTCCTTTCTTCGCTGGATGGCGCGCCACGCGTCGCCCAGGGACTTGGACGCGGCCTTCCAGAAGACGGGGTCGTCCGGCACGGGCGCGCCGTCTGCCATGTACGCCTCCTTGAAGCTGCGGAACCGCACATTTTGCTGGCCGACAATAGCGACACCCTCGGGCCCTTCCTTGATGAGATCGTGCACGATATCCGCGGTGAGATGCTTGTATAGTCGCAGACGCACGGCGGGCTCTCGGAATACGGGGTTGGCGGCGGTCTGGCTGTTGAAGGTCGCTATGGAGGGGTTCCCGGACCCGAGCCCGGAGCAGTAGGAGTCGGTCGACGGCGACGGCGGTGGGAACTGCACAGGGATTGCGCCTGAGAGTGCCATGACGAGGGGGGTGGGGGGAGAATAAGGAAGCAGAATGATGTGAAGGAACACAGCAGTTCTGTTTCGGAGTCGGGCACAAGGGGTCGTCAACTTGCTGACAAAGCAGCCACCTCGCTCCGACGTGCACATCTCCACGAGTCGATTTCCGATACCCTCAACGCCTACTGCCTTAATTTGTTATTGCGTGCGTGCCCAGGTAAGACTAACCAGGGGTTAGGCGTTGTACGGATTCCGAATGGGATTATACCTACAGATCTTGGGACTCGCATCTGCACATCTGATACGCACAGTGTCTGGGTAGCCGCCGGTATCACCCCGCACTTGGGCTGTACGCCCCGGGTCACAGCAAATGAGTGGCTATAGTTTCTCCCAGCGAATGATTGGTTCTCGTGTCTCTATCCCGTAAGGCGACCCGTAAGGCGACCGTCGCGCCGATGGGCTGTATTAATAGTCCTTCATCCGGTGCAGGAGGCTGGCTTCCTTTCCTACCTCGCCCATCCACATCTTACAGCATCCCCTACAACAGCTACTATAGCTTCTATAGCTAGCTACCATGGCTACCATCCTGACTATTCACGGGCCGCCCGACTTCGTCACACACCCGCGCAACACTCCCTACCGCTCGACCGTCGAGCGCCTGGTGAACAAAGACTGCTTTGCTGCCCCTAGCCCTTCTGTGGTCAGCGAGGGCGGCACGCCTGCGCCCTTGCCACCTCCTGCTGAGACGGTACTGCGTTTAACAACAGACGATATGCCCAAGGATCCTGGTCAAGGCTTTGTGTTTGGAACCAATGCAGAGCAGTGCGACATCCTGCTTCCCGCCACTCCAGAAGCCAGCATCAGCGAGAAGCAGTTCGCTGTCACCTTTGGTACTGATAGCGGTGCTATCCTCCTCAAAAACGTCGCCAAGAGATACACCTACATTATCATTGAGAATGAGTTGACTGAACTCAAGACCCAGAGGGCATTTCATAAATCAGCCATTACTGTCATTTTGGGTGGCTATGACCTGCAACTGAGCAGAGGATGGCAAGACCATCCTCAGCCACAGGAATACACGGAGTTCCTGGCCAGACTGGCAACAACCGCTCCAGACCTCGGCCCTTTGAACATGGCCTCCACTGCGACTAGGTCATCGGCAACGTTCATAACGAGGCCGTACATCGTGATTGATGCGGTTGGAAGCGGAGCGTCTGCCACGGTGTACCGAGCAATGCACAAGCAAACTGGCGCGCTTGTCGCGATTAAACGCTATCACGACAAAGCGGAATCTCCTTGGGGAGAAGTCCGCCTTCTGCAATCATTGGAACATGTACGTCCTTATTATAACCTACATCTGGGACTGCTTCTAACATTCCTTTAGGAGAACATCATTACCTTCTATGAATTCAACCTGTGCGGCAACGAGGGGCCTGAGCTTGTCATGGAGTACGCTCCCTTCGGCAGCATGGTAAAAGCAAGCCGATCCGCTGGGTTCACAGATCGAGAAGGGCGCGCAATCCTCCGCCAGGTGCTCGAGGGCATCAGATTTCTGCACGGGCGCCGAGTCACCCATCGGGATTTAAAGCCTGGCAATGTTCTAGTTGTTCGGCGCGATCCAATCCACGTCAAGCTTGCTGATTTTGGCATGTCGAAAAGCCGCCACAGCCTCAACACCATGTGTGGCACATATCGCTACGCCGCCCCCGAAATATTCAGCCCCCCCTATTCGTCAGAGGTGGATATTTGGGCGGTCGGTGTCATCGCCATGGAGCTGTGGCTCGGCCTCCCACCTGGTGGCCCGGTCGATACGCCCGATCCGCTTTGGCCGCCCAAATTAATATACCACAAGCGACATGCCCAGTCCACGCTGGGAGAGTTTCTTGATAGATCCTTGCAGTTGGCTCCAGGGGATAGATCAAGCGCAGAGGGGCTTCTTGCGCTTCCTTTCTTTCGAGCTCGTCCTCATGATAGCCCGCTTCGTCCCGCGGAGAATAACGGCCACGCGGGGAATCATCACCCGCCCGCAACGGCTATCCCAGAACAGAGTATCCCTCCTACTGCTGCATGGGGTGTCGAAGGAGCCGGCCCAGTTCAGCCTCAGCCAGAAGAGCTCCAGGAAGCAGGTGGCTCGCGTCCAGCCCATCATGACGCCGGGGCTGAAGTTGATCCTCCCACAGAAGCTACCCAGCCCATGTACCCGTATGGGCTTCCATCGGTATACTTTCGGCCTATGGAAATCCCTACCTGGAATCCGATCGCCAGTAACTATATCCCGGGGATTGGCTACGTATCGCGACCGGGCTCCCCCGAGGAAGCCGCACCTGTCGTTGAGCCGACGAACGCGAAACCCAGTGTCGAAGGTTTCGATTTCTTTGAATGGCACGGCACATGGATCCCGTATATTCCCAGCCGCGGAAAAGTAAACATCACGAGGATAGCTGCCGCGGCCGGGTGGGAACGGCTGCCGCGCGGACGCGCAGCGGTCAATGCCCTCATGGTGCGCAAGCACGTCGAGCACGGACGGCAGGTCAAGGGTACGTTTGTCCCTTACGACGATGCCGTGGCGATCTGCGGCTGCCTAGGAATCGAGACCGATTCATGGCCGGCTTTTCACGCATAGATGCGTAGTATCGTGCCAACTATGATACTACATTACAGCCTATGCATCGTATAGCTAGCACAGCTAATATAGCTAGCACAGCTAATACAGCTAGCACAGCCAATACAGCCAGCACAGCGCCTATTTAGTGCTTCTTCCGTGCTAGCAACGGCGTTGCGATCGTCCAGGCTGGGAATATATAAAGTTCCCTTAAACATGACGCTGGAAAAGGACTTCGCAGGCGCCCTTTAGATACAAGAAAGGCTTCGTGGGGTCCGGAGGGCCAGGGGCCGGGGCTGGGGGCTGGGGGGGATATATAGATAGAATGATGGGGAAATTATGACGGTACCCAGGAAAAGCATGTCAGGACTGATTACAGCAATAGCGGCATTGTAGCGTGGATTTTGAATTGTTACTTTCTCTCTATGCCTTCCAAGTTCAGAGACGCGAACGCAGCGAATGGCCGATGTCCGGGGGATTCGTTCCAGGGGTTTGTCATTCCGGGGGGGGGTATCCAGGCCCGCTACCGCTTCCCTTGGTTGGTAATCGCCGGTTAGGATGCAATTGGGCGAAGCAGCTGCGGCATCTGTATAGCTTTCACGCCTCTGCTGGCTCTACTGCTTCCTTGACGAATCCATCTTGGACCGAATGAAGCATCGAGCTCTCTCAAAGCTTTTGGACTCTTGCTTCTGCACGGTGCTGGTCGCGTTTCTACTAATACCCATCCTTGACGCCATCCGGGCTCTGAGTCTCTTGCTGCCTGCCTGTCGGCGCCCAAGACACCGACGCGAGTCGCCGGCCCAGCATGCCTCTCGGCCCTTCTGCCAAGAAGTGATGGAAGGGAAAACGGGCGGAGCACGCCTTCATGTAGCGCGGCTGCGCAATAAACCCCGAGCTGGCGAAGCCTCGTTTCCCACAGCGCTGCGCCGAGAGGTTCGGCCGGCTCGCCGGGGCTTGGCCTGCGGGATCGCCGGCCGGGGGTCCGTCCGGTGGAGTCGGGCGGGACGGGTTGCGACGATGCTAGGCCGGAAGGAGCCCCTGCTTGCGAGAGGATGTAGGTAGGGATCCGGGGGTTGGACGGAAATAAGCTGGAGGAGTCGTTGATTATCTCTGACGCCGCCGGCTGTTGATCTGATTGTCGACGGGGTCGGAAACGGAGCACGGATGTTTCCCGGCGCGGTCAGCGAGGCGGATCAAGATGCAGATGGCCGATTTCGTTCGTGCTGCAAATACGATTCAGGTGCTTGACTGAGGCAAAAACAGCCGTGCATGCTGGTGATCGCCGTGCACTTCGGAATGGGCTGTGTAGCGACCCTTGTTGTGGACTCGCCAGGCATGCTGGAGCTGTATCTCTGCGCATTCACTGAAACACTCAGACCTACGGGTGTGTATATTGATCGAGTATTGGAACTCAAGCCTCCTGTATGGCGACGCTACCAACATCCTACGGGGATGACGGCGGCTGTAATTGCCCACCCGAAGCTCTATGCGACAAAGCAAATACAGACATTTACATGTAATAAATCTGCGCATTGCGATCAGTGGATATCCCCGGTCTCTGGCCGACAGAAGGTGTCACTACAGTTCCGGTCGGGACGGAAGGTAGAAAGTCGCTCCCCAATTCGGAAGCTGAGGTGAATCGCTATTCCTCCGTCTCCGGGCTCCCGCCGACAACTAGTGGCGGGAACTTTTAAGTTTGCTAACCAGGAAATCAAGTGGCGCTATGGAATGTGTCTAATCTGTTGATGAACGTCGCGAACAGCATTGTCCACGGCTGTCTTGCATGTTCAGCTGCCTCGGTATCTGGGCCGATGCTCCCCAGAACTCTCCGGCTCCCTCACCTCCGTGATATATAAACGTTTGCCAGTTTAAAATCTCGGTGTTCTTGGCCTTGGTACGATCTTGCTCCCCCTGCGCTTTGCCGTCTGATCTACCCCTAACTTCTCTGTCCAATGTCGCTGGATACAGGCATCATGTTGCTAGGAGGCGGTTGCAAGGTGCACAGTTATCCCTACTTTCTGTCAGTGCCTTGCAATACCTGCCGCTCCATACGTTTCTCACTAATAACTCAACAGATTTCGCTCTGATCTTCACGGATTCAAAGACCTCGCGTGGGACCCGGAGCACGGCTAACAGCAGGGTAGGATTCACGCGGAGAGACCCCTTCTCCGCTGCGAGTTTTGCGGCAAGGATCAATTCAATAGGTTAGACAACCTCGGGAGTCACCGCAGACTCCATGCGTTTCCGAAAAATAGCCGGCGTGGTGTTGAGTTTTTCCCGGGGGCCAGTGATGTTCTCGAGAAGGAGGTGTACAGCCGTAGGAAGCGGAGATTATGGTAGAGGCAGGCCAAGAAACATACACTACAACAACAAAGATTAATCGTATTTTAATAAGGCAGCTTTTGGTACTATTCTTTTTGCATAATATTTACTACTACATGACATCTGATATAAGCAATTCGTTCGACAGCTGCCTGCGGAGCCGCAACATCACTTCCAAGAAGCGCGAACACTATGCAGCTACCGCCAACTCTCTATAGGTGAGGAGAATCAATGTAACAGCCGCACTGGGGGACTGTTTGAAGACTCCGAAACGGAGCGAGTTTGCAACCGACGAGAAGCCCGTCATATCATCCTCTGATTCCGGCTCATAGGCTTCTTACACTGGAAGTCAAGCTAAAGCTGTTCGTAACAGGTCAAAGTCAATATAAATCCACCATTTTCTACGTCTTTAGACTCTCTGCTTGACCTTTTGTTATAGGGTAGGAGATAGAAATACCAGGCTACTGTCATGCGTTTTCGCATTTGGCACAGCCGAGCCTCGCTAAAATCGTCCGGGAACGCACCATTTCGCAAGGCTCGCCAGGGAAATCAAGAACAGTGGCCCCGACTAACTAAAAGCAAAACACTGTATGGTCTACACCGGCTTGCCGGACCATGTATCAGGCCGGCACCGCTAAAGCTGAGGAACGGTTGGGGCGCAAGACTCACGGTGCGGTACGGAAACTGCCCAGGAGAGGCCGCCTCGCCTGATCGGATCTCGTATACTCGGCCTCGTGCTATCCCAAACGTAGTGGCAAGTTACTTTTCAGCGCACTTTCATGAGGCTGAACTTTATATTAGAATCTAGGGATGTTCGGCATGGTGGCTGCTGCTGTGAGACCCTGTTGGTCGGATGACTTGCCTTCGTATGTAATCCGGGCATTCCGTTAGCGAAAGCGAGTCGAGCGAAGCGGTGAGGCTTAATGCAAATGTAGAGAGCGTTCATTTCCGACCTTCGCTTGCGGAGTCGGTCAGCTGCTGTGGTGGACTCTACTGGAGCAGATTGCGCTACGCAGAGGAAGGTGAATGAGTCTGGAACTAAGTGAAATCGAAACTGACAGAGGTGCTAGAGATTTATGGATACTGTAGAATTGAACTTTAACCTTGTGCCGTCTTGTTACAACAGAGTACAGCTTCTCGCCCAACAGCAACAGGTGAAAGGCGACACTCATGAAATGGCGACGAGTAGCACTCTGTTGTGGTGAAGCAAAGCGAAAGTCCGTCTACCGCATCACTATTAGTCACGGTAACAACGTCAAAAACTAACTATATTTACCACTTTCAATGCATTCTCTTGATTTGGTAGCGATAGCAAACGCGAACTCTAGGTTCAATAGTCTCAGCGCCACTATAACCCTAGAATCCGACCTCGTATGACGAGAACGTACGGAATGCTGCATATTTTCAGAAAGGAATCAGTCAAAACAGAGAATACTGACGCAGATAAATCAGTAATATAGCTAAAAAGACGTCCAAACTGCCCTGCTTTCCAAGTTGCTTTACCACACGCAGAGCAATCCACATTGATTGCATTTGTTCGACAGACCGGATCTTCTATTTATTCACTCTTTTAATACCTCCACACTCGTTCAAATGTATTTCGACGGCGTCCTAAAAGCGGCAATTGTTAGCTTGCCACTCCTCGTTGCAACTGTCGACGCCTCGCCTCCTGTTGCGGTCAAGGGATCGGTGGTGAAGAGAGCCCAGGCGACCGCCGTTTCTATTCCCGTTGAGCACTGCAGCGAAGACGGCAGTTCCGAGACCGTCAACATCGTGGTGCAGTTTGCGGGCATTGTCGGCAATGCGGCGGACGGCGTCGCGCCGACGATCCAGGTCTCCGGGGGCGGTGCTACTGGAGCCGCGTCTGGAGACACCAACGCCGCCGGCGCCCAGGGAAGTGAGCTCGATGCCACGCAGGGCGGCTCCTCTGGCAGTCAGAGTTCTGGAAGCAGTGGTGGTAGCAGCCAGGGAGGCTCGTCCTCCTCCGCTCAGGGTGCAAGCGGCCAAGGAAGCGACGCTGCTGCCGCCGGAGCTGGTGGGAGTAGCCAGGGTAGTGGCAGCGGCCAGGGCAGCACTGGTTCCTCTGCTCAGGGCAGAAGCGGCCAAGGAAGTGACGCTGCTTCCGCCCAAGCCGGTGAAAGCAGCCAAGGAAGCACTGGTTCCTCTGCGCAGAGCGGGAGCAGCAAAAGTAGTGGCGGCGCGTCCGTCCAAGGCGGCAGCGGCCAGGGGAGCACCGGTTCCTCCGCTCAGGGCAGCGGAGGCAGCCAAGGCAGCGGCAGCACCTTGGCCCAAGGCTCTGGGAATGGCGGCGACATCATTGGCAGTGGTTCGATTAACAACGCCAATGTTGAGAGCAACAACAATAACTCAAACGGTGGCAACTCGAACAACATCAACAACTCGAACGGGGGCAACTCCAACTCCAACAACAATTCGAACGGCGGCATTAATAATACCAACAACAACAATGTGGTAAACTCCATTGTGCTCCCGCCAGGATATGGCAGCAGCCAAGGTGCTACCGTGACGACCTATATTGTTACCAACGGTAACTGCACTGCCACCATCACGGAGACCATCACCGCCTCTGAACGCCCAGCCAGCTCGGCAACCCCGGTGTCCATCACCGCTACTACCACTGGAGCTGTCAGTGGTGGCACATCATCCACATCCACCTCCAAGACTTCCGTCCTAGTCATCTTGGCAATGATTCTACAAGGAAATACAAGGCATATTTGGTGTTTCGCTCAGGGAATGATTCGCTCATCTTCCGACTCGTCTGAGCCACGTTGGCAAGTTAAAACTACCGGTTTCCAAGTCTTGTAGGTTTCCTGCAAACACGAAGAGCCTCCCGGGCTCTGTCTGGGGCTGCTTCCCGTCCGTGTACGTGATTGAGCACGCCCTTGTTTGGTAGTTTCCAGTCTCGTAGACGGCCAACCTCCTTGCATCTTCAACTGTTTGCACATGATATGTCGCACCAGGGACAATGGCGCTCGCTTCTCCTTGGACAACAGCCGGATACTGGCCCCAAAGCTTGCTAGCATACCCAGCTACCTTTGCCGGCCGTAACACGGGCTCGTGGTCCAACCCTAGAATGTCTGCCAGCATTTTAGGGTCCATAAGAGTGCCGTAAAAGAAGTATAGACCAGTTTGGGGCTCAAAGTAATCGGCATGCCGAGGCAGATTTGCTGACTGGTAGGACCAGCCAGGTTCAGTGCCCCTTGTTTTCAACAAGATGTTGGGCGCCTGGTGGCTTGTGGGAGGAGGCGGCAGTGGCGGGGGTGGCGGGGGCTGAGTTTGAACCGCACTGTCTGCGGTAGACATGGTCGGTTATATGAGATTATATGACGAACAATCGGAAGCGAGCAGTAGGCAGCAAATGGCAGAGAAGCAGGAGGACGAGAAGAGGGAGTTTGTTGTTGGAGGGAGGAAGACGGGAGTGGTGTTTGTCATGGTAATTTAAGTGGGCCTCGTGGGAGTGCTGCGATGATGCAGTGGAAAAGAATGAGATGGCTGGCTGGGATATATGTCTCTGCGGCTCCTCTCTAGGGGTTAGGTTCCGGAGAATGGCTCAGAAATGTATTGAAATTGTACAAAATTGCCACAATACAGCCAGCCCTAATAGCAGCTTAGAGTTGTTGATCAAGGAGCAACCATAGTACCACCTGCAACACTCTCCTTAGCAGAGAAAGGAGGTTTTATTAAAGCGCCAAAAATAGGTACTGGTAGCTACGGGCTACCTATTAGATGACACAGATAATGGATACGCTATGAAGGGGTCAGCATGTGCATGACGTCCCCGTTTCAGACCGCGGCGACTACACGAGTTGATCTTGCATAGGCCGGCGCTACGCAGCATCTAGATGGCACCGGTGCGCATACACGCATCTCCGTGGTGCGATGTGCGATACTGGTACGAGTTTTAGAGTTGGCCATGTCACGGTGAAAACTCGACCGCGGTGGCTTGCGGTTGCGTAACCGCCTTGAAGCTCTTCCAGCTGTGTCCTCTGTATGGCGCCTCGAGATAGCTAAAGCGGGGCGGAGGAAGCTCCCCGCCGCCTCCCTCCGGCCGGTTGTCATTGTTGGACGCACCTGGAGAGACTCGGCTCACGTTCATCTTCATTTCCAAGTCATCGGCTTTATCACGAGGTTCCGACATTTCACCCCAAATCTGCCGGACCAGCTACAGTCGCGCGCTCTGGCGACCATGGCGACAGCAACCACCCAAGACGCCGTCAAACGGCTGCAGGACAGCAAGCCGCCCGCCACGGATGCCGCAACCTACCTCACCATCATCGAAATGTCGCTGACGCCGGAACTCTTGCCAGCCCTGCGGGACATTCTGGACGACGTCGAGCTTACGAGCGAGATTGGCTGGGATCTCGTTGAGATGCTGATTGCCGTGCCCGGCAGCGAGGCGTGCCTGGAGCGGGTGGCGCACCTGGGCAACCCGCGCGAGGTCATTCTCAAAGTGCTCGAGGTCATGGAAAAGAGCGCCACTGCGGCCGAGGAAGAAGAGGAGGAAGGGGCGTCAGCGGAGGATGCTGGCGACAAAGAAAAGGCCGCAACGGACAAGGTGCCCATCACGCAGCAGTTCGTGACCCTCTGCGGCATGCTCGCCGTCCTCCACAGCCGCCTGCGCGTCAAGGCGCCCTCGCGGTTCCTGCACACGACCCTCGACAGCGTGCACCGCAGCTACGACGGCGCCAGCCCCGAGGCCACGGCCGCCGTCATCGCGCTCGTGCGGTCGCTGTCCGGCCAGAAGCGGCCCCCGCTGCCGACCCGCAAGTCGAGCACCGTCATCGCGCGCACGCCGTCGTTCCAGGCGGGCGACGCGAGCCGCAGCGCGCCGGACCCCGAGGGCAGCGACGCCGGCGGCGG
>LUFD01000822.1:9938-30085 GCA_003025255.1 Cordyceps pruinosa
AGCCGAGACACTGACCACTCTCACGCGTTGTCAGTATCCATACCAAGGCTGTAATTTAGAAACAGGACCTGAATTTGGCCGATGATTGTAAAGTCAAATGCTTTCCTGCATGAGAAATGCATTACCAGAAACACAAAAAATCGATATTGTAAAGCGTTTGTATTTCTGATATGAGTGTGGTATATTTCCGCAACTGCCGAGTATTCCGTCTCAGTTCTACATGGTGATGGTCTCTATGAAAACATGCTGTTTCGTAATGAACACTTCGTCAGCACCAAGCCCCGGCCGCTCTCGTCACAATATGTATCCGTAAACGCGAAAGCTGGGAGGAAATCCATCGTTGAATGGCGCGCCTGGCGCTCCGAGATCCGTAGGCGATGCCATCTCACATGGAGTCTTCCATCTGCCGACTCCGCGTGCGCGTCCAGTTGTCCTTGTCCTCCTTGCCGCCTTTGCTCTCCAGGCCCATGCCGCGCTCAACCCACTCCTTGCTCTCCATGTGGCTGAGGCGGCTGAGCGCGCGCGCAAACGCAAACGCCTCCTCCTCGCCCGAGAACAGGTTCGACGCCTTGAGCTTCTCGACGCTGCTGTCGACGCCCGTCATGATCTCGTCCATGACCGCGTCCACGTCCTTGGCCGGCGGCGCGGCGCCTCCGGCTACCCCCCGCGCAGAGGACGGCGACGCCGCAGGGGCGTTGGACGCGAGCAGGTTCTCGGCAATCTCGTCGCGCGACACGAAGAGCTCGCCCAGGGCCCTCTCCGTGGTCAGGACCAGCTTGGCGTTGCCCTCGTACACGGCGTCGATGAAGGTGATGAAGCGCCGCGCGAGGTCGCGCTCGCGGATCGTCATCCCGGGCACGTCGGTCACGATGAAGGCGTCGTAGCACCGCACCAGCTCGAGGTAGTCGGCCGCCGACTTGGGCTGCCGGATCAGCTCGTCAAACGTGAACCACGCGCAGCGGCCGCTCACGCGCGGCACGTAAATCTCCCGGCCCCAGACCTTTTGCGTCTCCGGGTGCGGCGCAAAGTGCTCCGTGTCGCCGAGGAAGCGGAACCACTTCTCCGCGTGCGAGTTGGCGTGCTTGTCCAGCGGCGTGTGGTACACCCCAGACGGCGGCCGAGGGATCTTGCGGTAGTCGGTCGGCGAGTCGAGATTGATCACGTGCAGCCGCGTCTTCAGCAGCTTAATGGCCGGGATGAAGGATTCCCTTTGGATGCCGTTCTTGTATAGTTCATCGGGATGTCTATTGGATGTCGTAACCATCACGACGCCGTGTGACATGAGGGCCTCTAGCAGCCTGCAGCCACCAGTTAGTAAACCAACCGCGAGTAGGAGCAGCGACATTTCACACGATACCTTCTCAGAATCATGGCGTCCGCAACATCTGTACATTGAAACTCGTCAAAACACAAAACGTTGCCCTGCTCGGCGATATCCGCAGCCACAAAGGGGACCGCGTCAATATCAATGCCGTGCTCCATCTTCATCTTGTGCAGCCGCTTATGCACATCCTGCATGAAGTTGTGGAAGTGTATTCTCGTCTTGCTCTTGACCAAAGGGGGCAGCGTGTCGTGGAATAGGTTCATCAGCATCGTCTTGCCGCTGCCGACGTCGCCAAAGAGGTACAGCCCGCGGGGCAGGCTCTCCGGGATCTGCCCAATGGCGGCCTCGCCCTTCTTCGCGCCGCCCCCGAACAGCGACGAGAGCACGGATCTCTTGGGCTTCAGCGACTCGAGGCTCGGGTGCACGACCGGCGGCGCGTGGTAGTCGCGCAGCTCGTTGTAGAGGTGCTGCAAGCTTTCGATGATGCCTGGGAGGGTTGCTGGCGTTAGCAGGGCGCGTCCGCTCGTCCGAAGCCAAGTCCCCCCCGCCGCGGTCCGCGCGATGGATTACCTCGTTGATGCTCATCGTTGCGCAGCTCGCCCGCCTCGACGCGGCGGTCGTACTCTGCCAGCGGTCCGCCGCCGTCGGCTCTGGCGCCCGCCTCTGTCGCGAGGGGCCGGAGCTGCGCGAGGGCGCCCCCTCGTCTCCCCAACCGAGCTGCCGAATGGCCCCAGTGGCTCCTGGTCGGGCCGTTTCTCAGCAGCGGCGTAGTGGACGCCGTGCGCCCGCCGGATACGGTCTGGATCGAGCGGCGGGCTTGTTTTGCGTGGGCGTTTCTGGCGCAATTGGCCGACGCTTGCCACCGCCGCAGCGGCGCCGCAGCGGCCGTGCTACCCCGCATGGTTCGTATCGAATGCTCGCTATGCGGACCGTCTCTGTGTGTTCAATTCAACTCAGCGCATGGCGTGGACGGGTGGCGCGGATGTGGTCGCAGACTGTCGAGATGTCGGGAGTCGGCTTATTTTCGTGAGTGGAGTGGGAAGAAGCCGGTCCGCAGTTCAAGAAGCCGGACGGCGGACATGGCGTCGCGTGCGCCGACTGGCACGGGAAACGCCGGGAGGACAGCTTCCTCTTCACGACGACAACAGTGATTGCGCACAGAAATCTAGTCATTCATTTCACCGGTAACATGTCTCATTTTTGTTTTCTATGACGTGGCTGAGTAGTGATACTTGTCCATGATCTCCCGCAGCTTATCCAGCGGCAGTGCCTCGATGCAGTGTCCCCTGTTGCCAACCATTGTCTCTGCCATACACAGCGCATTGTAAATAGCTTTCTCGGTTGCGTCGGCCGTTGCCTCGAAAAGAGCATTGATGGTCTGGTCGTCGGCCGTCTCAATGTTGCGCGAGCCCAGCTTGAAGGGGTCGACCTTGCGCACGTTGGAGTTGACAGACTGCACCGGCACCTCGTTGGCCGTAGAAAACGCCATGAATATGTCGCCAGAAGGGTTACGCCCGTACCCTCCGACGCGAGCAAGCCCAACGGTGGCGCGCTTCGCGAGGCGCTGAAGCTGGGTTGGATGCAGCGGTGCGTCTGTCGCGATGACGACGATGATGGAGCCGTCCTTGGTCTCCTTGGACTCGTCGGCTTCATTTCTGGGCACTTCCGCTCTGGCCGCAGCGGCTTTTTTGGCCATCTCATCTGCGATGATGCGCCCTACGGGGACGCCTGAAATACGAAGGTGGTGCTGGCGACCGTAGTTGGCTTGCACAAGGGCTGCGACTGTGTAAGTCTTGCCCTCCACCGCCGCGGGGACAACGCGACTGCTGGTGCCAGTACCGCCCTTGAATCCTTGGCAAATCATCCCAGTACCACCGCCCGTGTTTCCCTCCTGCACCGGGTCGCTGCTGGCATTCTCCAAGCCCTTGACGATGTGCTCAGGTGTCACAGCAAAGACGCCAAGGTCGTTGAGATAGCCATCAAACGTCTCGCCGACAACGGGAAGCAGAAACCATCCCACCTCGCCGTCCTCGCCGGTATACCTTTGCAGTGCATGCTGGTAGATGCCTGTATATGCTTGGCCTACAGCGAAGCTGTTGGTGAGAATGATGGGAGAGTGTAGCAGGCCCGTTTCCTCGATCCAATGCGTGCCCGTCATCTCCCCGGAGCCATTGAATCGGAACACGCCAGCATGACACGCCTTCTGGAACCATTCATCACGTGGGATAATGGTAGTTACTCCCGTATTCACATTTCCGTCCTCCGAGTGGATGGATTGTGTATCAACGCGGACGCCAGGTACGTCTGTAATTCCATTCTTGGGTCCGGCAGACCAGGAGCCCAAGAAGACGGAGGGTACGACGTCACGGAGCCGTGCTCGAGGGCTTTTCGAGTGAGAAACCGACATGATGGACGGGCTGAAAGTAGGATAGTTTCAGGTATCAACCCTTTTTCCAACCCCAAACAGCTCTTTATAAACCTGTGGATTGATGAAAACGAGACGGGCGACGGCTTCAACTGACGCCTCCCCGCACATCTGCGAGCGCAATCCTAGTTGGATGAGTCACCCCGACGAAGCCATGTTGCATACTATCACCATCAAGGCTGGTATTTCCTTGGTACAAGTATCTAATTGCTTGCCTGGGAGTGGGAAAATGTACGGTTCTCCGCAACGGGGCAGCATCCAAGGTGCGCTTACTGTCGCGCAGCCATGACTGGAACGGCAAAACCCTACAATAGGTCGCATCCGTCTCTCCATATATCATACTTGGCATTAACATTATACTTGGGAAATTACTCTCTCCAGAAAAGAAGACCCGAGCAGGACAATCACCTCACTCTGAGCATCGCATAAGCTTAGAGCATATACAGAGCAGCCCCAAACATGCTGACGAGGGCCAGTGTCGAGACCTGAAGTATCCCAGCCGAATTTTTCTTGCCATCTTTACCATCGTTCTTGTCGTCCTTTCCGTCCTTGTTACCGCCCTTGCTGTCGCTGTTGTTGTCGGAGCTGCCCTTATCGGCTATTTCGCCGCCGAAGGTGACGTTACCAGGGCTGACTCCCTTCGAGAGCTTGCTAGCCCGACTCTTATAGTCTTCCAAGGTTTTGTTTGCGCTGGGGTTCACGATGCCCACCATGCCCGAGGCGCACTCGTTGCCCTGGGAGGAATAAAATACGATGGGCTCGGTGTCGTTGACCTGAACGCGGAAAACCTTGTTCTATAAGTAGTGAGCTGTCAGTATGAAGACCGCCATAGCGGACATAGGTACCATGAAGGTGAACACACGCTGGAGCCATCAACAAAGCCGGAGAAGAAACCCGATCCTATCTGGACAGGCGAACATGGGTATTGGTAGTCACCAGCGACGACGCTGTGCTGGGAGCCTTCAAACTGGAACTCAAGAATGTCGCCCTTATCAGCGGTGCTCGAATCTGGGTCGAAGCGGTTGTCGCTTTTGGCGGTGATCTTCACCGTCTTGCCGTGAGCGATCGCCAGGAAGGCGGTCACGGCAAAAAGAGACTTGAAGGAGGGCATTTTGGTTGCTTTAAACAAATAATTACGAGATAAATGCAAGGCTTGCTTGGGGAAGAAAATTCACGGGTATTGGGAGGAAAGGGGCTTTTTCTAATGGCAGAAGAGGAGCAGGCTCTTCAGTCTGCCTCGTCCAGTATCAGTAGGCAGCTGCGACATCAACAAGGCTCGCGCCTGACAGCCGTATTTGTGCTTACTTCACTCATTCACACTTCGGGCACCTATGCACAACAGCAGCCTCGTGTGTGTGTACGAGGAGGCACGGCAATTATGACGTCTTGATACATGGGCTGATCCGTAACAAAGGCACGTCGCCAAGCTGCCCCGGAGTACGATGTCGCAGCCGATCCATTCACCTCGGGACAGGAGTTGCAGGCGGCCCGCCTTCATTTATAAATTCTGCCGGGGCTGCTGTCTTGTTGCTCGTTTTCCCATCTTCTCTCACCATTTCCCTTTTCAATGGGCCCTTTGCAGGCATTCATCCCCGACCGAGGCTGTCAGGAGCCTGTGCGGCACAGCAGCGGGCATCATAGATGCAGCGCCACCTTCAAGTTATCCCTGTTCAACAAGAAAAACAGGGGCAAGTGCATCAGTACTGCAGGGGGGAACAAATACCGCGGCGAACCCAATCGCTGGGGTGAGTCACTGGCATGGGTATGTCATCAGCAATCAGGGGTGAAGAGCCTGGGGTCAGAAGCGCCTCAATGTCAGTACAAATACTGTGTCTAGAGGACTATTACATATGCGTAGAAGCGCATGGGCTACTCGCAATGCTGCCTCGATATAAAATATACAGCGCAAATCCTTATCTTAAGATGTGTACCGCTATTATATGACCAACCTTTTCAGGCCCGGAAAGGCGCCGCAGGGCAGGGCGCCTCATTTGGGCGATCGCGGGACTGCCGATTGATCGACGGCAGGAATCTTTCACGAGCAATTCGGCACGGCATCTGTTGAAGTGAATCAAAGTGGCATGGCATCGTTCCATCAGCCGCCTGAGTATACTGCGACGGTCTCACCCTCACATCATTCACTGCGGCATTGTATGGTTCATCTCAGATGAGACACGGCAGATTGGGAAGATCTCCCCCCATGACTTCACACACCGGCGCATATTCGGCCAACGCACGCGCCATTCCATGCCAGACCAGGAACTGCACGGCAGTTCATCTTCCGATGGCCATCTGGGGGTGGCAGGCAGCGAAACCTGGCGCGATAGCCGAGAGCGGCCCGGCTGTCGCTGCCGTCACAAGCTGAGCCATGACTCGGGATGAGGCGACTCTGAGTTTGTCGGCGAAGGATTGGAGCGATCTTGGCGGTGGCAACCCTGGATTCGGCCGCGGAATTAACTTTGCCCAGTGGCAAATCAAAGGCAGGCCTCGCGTCTCAACCGGTTAGCCTACGGGTCTGCCTTGTTTCCAACAACGGATAGCGACGCCGACGATGGCAACCAACACTGTACTTTGATGGAAGTACGGCGACAACAGCTGAGAGGTTGCAATGCCAAGGAATCGGGGCACGGACAAAATCTAAAATCGAACTACAAACTCCCAATGTGTCTTAATTATGCTACATTCTGCCAAGAAACGCAACAAGCATTCACGCACAGCAACTGTTAGCAAACTACAGCGTCGCGCGCCATGCGACTTGCGGCTAGGCTGCTCCGGTTGGGCGAAGCTGAGATGGGCACAAAGCATGGCGAGGCTTCCAGGCCGGCGTGTAGATTGGAGCAATAGCGAGCTTCAGGTTGACAATAGCGACGGAGACGCTGGCCCCTGCAATCTGTCTCTGGAGACGCAGGGCTCCTCACCTTTCCGGAGAACGGAGTCGCCCGGTGAACCGGGGAGCCGTGCCAGTTCCGACAAAATCAGCCCTTCCTTTCCCCCCTCCCTCGCGGGCTGCGCGGAACGCATGGAGACGGTTGTCTGGCGCACCTGGCGGCGAACTAACAGCCCACTAACCCAAGCCCTCGCCCAAGGCGGTCGAGCGCCAGCTTGCAGCTGGCAGTCAGTGGCTTGCCGCCGTCATCCGGCGAGGCCCTAAAATAGTAATGAACCGTTGCTGATGGAGGGTGGGAAGATGATGGGCGACGAGGGCTCCAGTCCTGGTAGCCACCGTTTCAAGTCTCAACGTCGAGACGGACTAGCCGCTGATAAGGCGACAAGGGTATCTCGCGTGTTATTAAAATAGAAGATCTGAGATGAGCAGAACGGGCGTGGACTGCTTATACCGGCGAAGTCGTCATCAAGCAGCGGGGACGCGCTCCCGTTGCGGCCAATTGAGGAGATAGAGTTGCGCCACGTTTGAGCCCATGTTCGTATGGTCAAGTCTCCTCTCCAGCTTTTTCCGCCATCATTACCTCATTTATTGCTAGTCGGCTCAAATTCCGCCAATGACTCGCGCCGAGGGCTGCCTAGCTTCGTCGCTAAGCATGCCTAATGGAGAGACCAGGCTCAGATCGGGCGAGAGATCGAGGTTTTCGCACGCGTCAATGTCACAAGAGAAGGGCTTCACACAGCGTCTGCGACGCGATGGCGCACCAGCAAGACAATAGGCCTCTGGACAGCTAGCTCGGCCACGTTTTACTCCATCGCCCTGTCTGGTAGCAGCGCCCGTGTGCCGCGACGACTAGTCAGGTGCACTACGGTTCAATCGAATGCCCGGGAGAAATGACGTGCCCTGTGGCAAGCTGGCAAACTCGCCGTCCTGCCGGGGGAGTGCCTGGTGCTCGTATCCCGAGCAAGTGATGGGAAGAGAGATGGCTGTTGAAGGATCCGTGACAAGGCGGACTGGGCTCCATCCTGGACGGTACCGTTGAAACCGTGGGCAATGTAACGAGACAAGGCTGGCCGATCCGCACCTCCGTCAGGCCCTTTGTATCATCAGCAGGGCAAAGGAGCGTGGGTGCCAGCTCCCTTCTCTTCTGCCTGCGTGGCTCCAGCCCCCCGTAGCCCAACTCCACCAACCCACTCGCGAGCTTGTGATGCCAACGTCTCGGCGTTGCAATACGTTCTCTCTTCCCCCACCCGGACGGGCCTACGGGACGACGGCGGGCTGGGGTGGTGGCAGCAGGCGTGCGGGCGTGCAGGCCACGCAGCTGCTGTCGCGGCCCTCTCGATGCGGCCTGCCGGCCCAAATCATTGCACCGCGTCCCGAGATGAGATTCATCGGCCAGTCAAAAGCATGTGGTCAAGGGCGGTCGCTGATCGGAAGTCGTCAACGTTCCCCGCCGCCCTCCTCGACACCGGCCTCCTCCTCCTCCCCTCCCCCCTCTGTGGCTGGCTGGGCTGCAAGCCAACTGCCCGTCAGTGCCACCGAGGTGTGCTGGATGGACAATGCAGGTCATCCCCCTTCCTCGCCCAGCGGAGAGCCAGTCAAGACCAGAGGAAAAGCCGAGGCGCGCGGCTGAATGGCCCGCTGGACCAAAGGGCCCTTGTCCCCTTGCAACTTGGATGATGCCTGCTCTCCCCTTGCCAGGAAACCCCCTGCCTGCTTGTGTCATTCTCGCACCCATGCTGCGATGGCCTCTGCTCGCCTGGGTTTGTCCGACCTGGGCCGTCGCAGTTGCGCCTTGGCCTGTGTCCTGTCCTGTCCTGTCACAACTGCTCTTTTTGTTTTAAGGCTTGTCTGTAAGCGTGAACCAGCGGGCCGCCGTTGCGCTTCCCGCACGCTAGAGTTGGCTGCTGAGTGCTGCGCGTCGCCTGAGTCGTGCCTCGGATCATTGAGGCGAAAAAAAAAACGAGTGCGTTTCATTGCCGAGTCACCGCCGGGACGACGACGGAGGTGTGATGCCTCCAGCCGGCAACCTGGAGAGAGACCTGTCACAACCGGCAACCTGGGCAGAGTTGCCACCGCCTTCTGGGTGTCCGACCCATGTCGTCCCTGTGCCCCGTCTTCTCGGGCAAAAAAATGAACAGAAAAATGGCCTTCTTATCGGAAACTAGCGAGCGTGCTAGGTCGGTCGTCCGGAATGAAGGCAGCTGCGTAGCGTGGTCCACCGCCCAACCGGTTCGCAGTCCGGCAATCTGTAGCCTGTAACCAACAAACTCATATTCTTCAGTGTCCCCTGCCTCTTGGTCTCCGGCTCCTGCGGTACGTGCGTGCATGTGTCCTTGTTACATCCCTGCCGCTGGCAACGCCGGCCAACGCAGTTGCGACTTACACCCACATCGGCATCCACAAGACTTGGCTCCGTGCATGTCACCACGGCCCCGTGAGAAGCTGGCTTGTCTCCCCAAGGCTGCATGGCCTGGTTACAAGGCCCCTTTCCTCCTTTTCCCCTCCCCGCCCCCTGTTCACCGCGGGACCGTCCCCTTCCACTTGGCCGTTGCTGCCCAGCCGCCACGCTGGCCCCAGATCGGGACTGGCAAGGCATTGCGGCTCCTTTGGTCATCACTTGGGAGGGAGATAGGGAAAATAGCAGATGTACTTCATTTTCAGGCTCCCCCACGGCCAAGTCCGCTTTTTTTCCTTCTAGCACCACGTTGCTACCAGGCGTCGTTGCTACCAGCCCGCCCCCTCTACCCACACCTGTTAGTTGTCCCAAATTTCCCCTCCTTACTCGCACGCTGTTGTGCCTCCATGAATCAGGCGGCTTTATATTTAGTAAATCTCAGTTTTTTACCCGAAGGAATGTCTTGGCTGCCCAGAGCTTCTAGCGTCTTGCTATCGGGATAAGCGGTGTTCTCTGTCCCGTTGCAGCAACTCAACCCGGCCGCCTGGGAATGTGACCGTTATGCGGCAATGGCAGCCCGTGCTGTGGCGCTTCTGCCCCAGTCGTGCGTCTCGGCGTATAGATGATATGTATAGGGGGGTCTTTGGCTCTGGCCAGAGCATGTCTTACCCTCTCTTTCCACACTGTCTTCCTGTTAGCGCTGCCACCGAGCCCAGAGAAGAAGCCAACCCGAGCGCGAGTTCCAGTGCCCCCCGCTCATTAGCACACGACTGTCAGGAGATTTCCAAGACGTCTTGGCCTTTTACCTTTACTTGTACCTCTGTTGTTGCCACCCTTCCATCTCATGAGAGTTGGCCGCAATTTGCAGTCTTGCTCCCATGCGTATCTTCTAACGGAGACCTTGACTCGGGTGCTCGCCCCAATCAGCCCTCTTTTTTCCAGCGACTTCCAACCCTCCTTCAATACTAAAGCGAGCCAGACCCTATGGTTCTACCGCCACTATCAATCCTGCTTTCCCTTTGTTTGAGTCTTGGACGGGTACAGTTATAGCGCTTGGCCGGCAGCTTCTTCCTTCGATGGCGTGATACAACGCCGAACCAAAGACGATTCTTTCCTTGACACCGCCCATCCGAGTTTCCGAACTCCTCTTCCTGGATTCACGGTCTCTTTGCCAAGTAGGGCACTTTACTTCCCAAAACCGTCAGTAGTTGTGTTGGTGACATCCGGCAACCTCGGAGTGGCCCCGAAATACACAGCTCGGACTAAATGTCAACCCCAGCAGTAAGTTGGCGCACTCATTCCTGCTCTCCTCCAAGCTACCTCCAAGTCTCCTTCCACCGATATACGGTCTTGGAATAGAAGGTGCGAGTTGATGACCTAACCTCTCGTCGATAGCAAAAGGCCAACCTAGCTCGCATCCGAGACAACCAGCGGCGCTCCAGAGCAAGAAGGCGAGAATATTTGCAGGAACTGGAGCAACGTCTACGTTTGTGCGAGTTGCAAGGGATAGAGGCTACAACAGAGGTTCAGGTTGCGGCGCGACGGGTAGCTGAAGAAAACAGACAACTCCGCCAACTCCTCAACAAGCATGGGTTTAGCGACGACTACATCAACCGCTTTCTGCAGGCTGGAATCGCAGGGGGGGCAGATATGAACCAGGGGCAAGCGTTTACAACTGGCGAGCCTGGCATGTCTGTACATGCGCTTCAGCAAGCCATGGTGTCGCGGCGACCGGCAAACCTCGACTCAAATGCGCCCTTCTCCGTTACGAGCCAGGTATTGTCAGACTCTTCCATTTCGAGTACACCGTCAGTCTCGACTTCCACGCCTTGGGACACGATCCCAGCTGAAGCCTCATACGGCCACACCCCTGCGATGCACCTCCAAGCGGCCGGTATCACGAACCAACCACCGCCACAACAGTTTCCTGCGACTGTGTTTATGGGGAATCAGCCTCGGGGAGCGGAGGCGTACTTGAGCCAACCGGGTCAAATACCCCCGCTTGCATCGACACCGAGCATCACCCAGCCAATGCAGCAATCGAGTGCAGGACAGATGCAGTACGACGGCTCTTTCAACACATATCAGACGAGTCATGACGGTAGCTACGGGGATGGACCTACAGGTGGATGGACGGGTTAGCAGGCTGCTATGGCGGCAGCTTATCCGCTAAGGAGGTTAACGCTTACGAATTGACATTACCCACGACGCCCAAGGACACTCGCAGATTGCAAACCCCCTTCGACAGAAACACCATTACCCTCCCTGGCGAGCAAAATGCTGCTTGATGATGACAAGTGCTGGACTCCGAAGTGCAGTAACAAAGTAGGGAAGCCTCAGCTGCCCGTGGCTCAAGTTGTACATACGTGATTATTGGTGGTGGAGTTGCTCATAAGATCATGAAATAGGGCTGCTTGCTTATTTTTGATGGCACAGCTCAGCTGTATATTAACAAACTACTGTTTAGTCTTGATAATTCTATAATTTTGACAAAGAAGGCGCAATTGACAGACGAGGGAGGGCCATGCCACGGAGCCAGGGCATTATCAGCCTTGCCAAGACATGCACTTAGACAACATGTCAGAACGGCATAGTTGCGTCATTTGCATACGGCATTGAAAAACGCAATGCGTTGTGTCTAACTAAAACAAAACAATCGTTATTGGCAGAACAGCGCGCCGGGTCCCGAATCCTAGCTTCTGTAATGCGATGCATAAAAAGCATGAGAAATAAAAGTGTACACCGTCAACGCCGCCATTGGCTCCCAAACAAACTGCCAAGATCCCGTCGAAACGCTGCAGAGAAAAAATACCGCCCAAATGCTTGCAGCAACCGTCTAGAGAAAGTAGTCCGCCACAGGTTTCTTTGCAGGCATACCACGCGAGTCCTGGGGGGCTGCCTGGAAAACACGGTAGCGTCGCGCAGGTCCGTTGTTCGGCACATTGTGGGTGTCGGCCTCCATCATCAAGCCCCGGCTGTTGACGCCGCCGTCGCTGCGGCCGACGTCGCCGTTGCTCCGCGCAAAGACGCCGGTGCCGGACTCGTCCTCGCACAGTTCGAGCACGGCCGCGACGTTGCCGCAGCGGTAGCAGTAGTTCGGCGCAGACCAGACGGTGACGATGGAGGAGTCAAACATTTCTTTGAAGCCTTCCATGACAAGTTGATGGGCTCGCGCAATGAGGCTCAGATCGTTTCGGTGATTGAAAACCTTGACGATATCGGCCCCAAAGAGAAAACCTGCGCCGCGCGGCGACAGACCCCATCCGTCGATATCGTCTGGATCAGACCACAGCAGGTCGCACATGGCGCCCTCATGAGGCACTTCTTGCTTGCGGTCGATCAGGCGGATCTTGTCCACCGAGTCGATGAGCGGACTCAGGCCGCCATGTACACAGAGCACCGCGCCTGCGGGGTTGCCAACGCTTCCGCTACTTGATCCGGAGGCACCAGACCCAGGCGGACCCGTCTTGTTTCCTGTACCGCTACCACTCCCGCTACTAATCGGGCCCTGGCCTTGTTGCTGCTGGGCGCTGGGTTGGCCGCGCTGGCGTGAGAAGCGACTGATGATCGATCCGTTTTGGTCGCAGACCTCAATCTCGGTCTCGTCGTCGACCTTCTGGCCTTGGTTTGAAAGTGTATTGGACGCCCCAAGAACAATGGCGCCTAGAGCGAGGTAGTCGAAAACGTCACAACAGTATCGCCAAACGTTTGCGCTGCCGTACTTTCGTAGGCATTCGTCATAAAACCCGTAGACGGTTGTGATTTGGCGCGATTCGTGGTTTCCGCGGATGAGCGTCATGCGGTCGGGGTATCGAACTTTGAGGCAGAGAAGAAGAAGAAAGGATTCGAGAGAATAGAAGCCACGGTCGACAAAATCGCCCATGAAGAGGTAGTTGGTGTCGGGTACGTCTCCTCCGACCCGGAACAGCTCCATCAGGTCATGAAACTGGCCGTGAATATCGCCACATATCTAGAAGATGACGGACAAATCAGTACCTAGTGCCCCATTCTCGACTTATTAACGCAAGGGCTGGAGGGCTCGTATACCGTTACTGGCGCCGTCACGGTGACCACATTTCCCTCCTCAATCAACAGCTCTCGGGCCCGGTGGCAGAGCTCTCGGACTTGGTTCTCGGGGATCGGACGACAAGCGCGCAACTGCGCAATAGCTCTTTGAGCACACATTAGTCAACTGATGGCGCATAGCTGCCCATCTACCACGGAGGAACGTACTGGTCGAGATCGCTCATGGTCGAGGCTGCCAGGCTGCGGTCGCACGAGAGCACGCGCCGGCCGCTTTCCTAGTGCAATGGGCTGGTGACAGGCGGTCTCACTGCATATCTTGGAGGCCAAAAGCTAACCGATGCTGGTATCCGTGGTCGAGAGCGCGGTCGTTGATATCTGTGCGTGTCGCCGCCTTGTTTTCTGGGAAACCCACGCAGGATGAACGGGATCACAGCGCACAAACCATGGCCCATCTGTCGGCGGCCAGCGATTCTCCATCGCCCCACCAAATCCGACATAATGCTGTCGCAACTGCGGATTAGAGCCGGAACAGATATTTTCCGATCCGCTTCTTGAAGGGCCGCGCAAGAGCCAATCAGGAGCTTGGGAAACCCTGGTTGTCAGAATTGCTTCAGTCGAGCCTTTTTCCTGTCTGGGCCGGGAAAGCCGATGCGCCGCATCGTCTGCGCAAGCCAACTGACGACTCTTCGCAGTCGCAATTAGGTCCCGACGTTCGAGGAAATTTCATAGACCATGGTTTTATGATCCAGTACGCTCAATGGATAGCAATGCGCCGACTCTCCCCACCTTGCTAACCAGCCTTTGACAGTCTCCTATCCTAGTCTTCGTTCAATCGATTGCCAGCGACGAATCACGAGCACACCACAATGCCGCCGCATCTTCACCCCAGGTCTCGAATGACCTCGTCACTCTTTGCTACGACATTGATCGCCAGCTTCTTTGTCGTTGGACTGCCGCATTTACTGCCGTGCCCAGTACCCCGAGCACGATACGCTGACGGAGAAGTCGTGGTCGACGAGAACGGCCGCAAAAGGATATGGAGGCGGAAGGACTCACCACAAATCACGGACGGTCTCGTTGATTTCAACCAAAACTCAACAGAGAACGTGACGCCACGGTCAAGTCAATCGCGAAGAGAGTGCCCTGTACCTAAACCCGGGGGGGTGCTCGGGGAATGGCTCGGTTTCCACAATACCAATGACGAAGCCCGAAGGGCATCAAGGTGACAGCAGTCAAGCATAGACAAAAACACGGCATAGAAAACTTGTACAATATACCCGGGCATGGGCAACTGGCGGGCGCTAGCCGGCAACGGCCAAACCACGATCGGAGCACACAAACGAATAATAATACATGGTTCCGGTAGAACTTGTCAGACTATCCCTTTTCGTGTTTGGAGCACAGCGTGGACTCTATCATGTCGGGGAAAAAAACATGCGCAAACAAGGAGCGGCCTCGTGTAATCCTCAGGCGGCTGGAGTCCGCACTTTGGAAATCCGAACGTGATGTGACGGATTGTCGAACGCCTCCAGAATCGCCTCGAACGAATAGATTCAACTCCTACAACGGGGTGGCGCAGCGCCAAAGTGCCCCCGGGGCGACCGGAGGCAGCCAGGGGCCATCGGTCTCACCACATTCCAAAGCCTCACGAAACAGCTACCTGACGCGTGATGGCTTCAGCTACTAGCGTAATTCCAATTTCTTGGTACGCGGCGAAAGAGAAAATAGAATTGCCCGCCTCCTACGCGAACCTTGAAAAAGAGACCAGTCCCTACCATACAAGGCTGGATGTTACGTTTAGTACCGGGTAAATCGACGACTCTGTCAAGTTGGGGGCTATTTTTTTCTAAAACCTCGTCCATTTTTTCCCCAACTTTCAAATCGCCGTCTTAAATCTATATATCAGGCATATAATCTGATGACCCAGTCTGATCTGATGGTGGTGGGCGTCGTCTCTCAAATACCTACGCAGATTTAATTACAACTCTAAAAAGCGGCGCCACCTATCGCAAATACTTGCGACCATTTATGTCACAGAAGTCTATTTGCAGCCAACCAGCATTCAAGGCGGCCGGGTCAAACAGGTACCGGCTCGGATGAAACGCGGGGATCCAGGTATGAAACCTCAAGACATTGGTGTAGGGTTGGTGAGACGTAAATGCCACCCCGGGATTCGTCCAAAAGTTGCTCGCGACACTTCAATGCTTTATACCAAGGCTGAACTGCCTGTCAAGGAGTATCGGTACGCCACGCTTAACCTCTGGTCGCGATGGTGCCAAAGGCCTCCTTGCGCCAAGTTGACTGAAACTGCACGCAATACCTTGTACGCGATTGTACCCCCCTGGGGTCGGGCGAGAGCGGCGCCAGCCTTATGTAAAGAATGAGAGTGAGCCTTGCCTGGCTGCCCGTGAGGGGTGGGTTTACCTCCTCTGGAATTTGACAGATCCGGTCTCAAGGAGGTGGGCGATATTGCTCGGCGGTTCGGATATGACACCTACTCCCGCCTCATGAGTTGTTTCCCATTGAAGACCTCAGACATCACAGCCTCCCCGGTTGCCCGGTTCTGTCATCGAGGCACGGGCCCAGGGGTTGTCAAAACCCGCATGATGAGGATCACGGCTCGAGTATATGATGTCCCGACTCCCCAAACCAAACTGAAGAAAGATCCAGTCAAACACGCTGCATCATCACTCTCTACCCATTCCTCCTATTCCCTCTTTAAAACAAGAGCTGCGCTCTGTTTCCTTTCTGTCCCGGCGACTACTACTCTCATTAACAGACACCATCTACAACATTCTCTTAATACCCCAGCAGCGCTCATCGTTTCTTCACATCTGCCAAAATGAAGTCATTCTCCGTTCTCCTTCTCACCGCCAGCCTGGTCTCGGCCGCTGTTGTGCCCGGTGTTATTGTTGACCGCTCCACCGAGGTTGGCCACGTTTCCGCTGCTGTCGAGGCCCGCGACGTTACTGCCCGCGCCAGCGTCTTTGAGGACGAAGACGACCTGGAAGACGAGGAGGAATTCGCTCCCATTACCGCACGCGCCGGGGAGTCTCAGCAGTCCCAGAACGGTACCGCTTCTGAGGGCGGCAAGGGCGGCAAGGGCGGCAACCGGGGCGAGAATGGACAGGATGGACAGGGTCGTGGACAGGAACAGAACCAGAACCAAGGGAAGAACCAGAACCAGAACCAGAACCAGGGTCAGAACCAGAACCAGAACCAGAACCAGACCCTGAACAACCAGGATCTCATCAACCAGCTTCTGCAGAACGGCAACCTGAACCAGAACATTCTCAACCCCTGGCTCGTCAGCAACATCGGTCAGCTGGGTGGTTTCGGTGGCCAGGCCATCAGCATTGGCAACCTCAACGCCATTTCTCTTGCTCAGCAAGTTGCACTCGTCTCTCAGGTCCAGCAGCTCCAGACTCTGCAGCAGCTGCAACTCATCAGCCAGCCTCAGATCGTCACCGTCCTGAACTCGGGCTTCGTCAACAACGGCGCCACCATTAGTAAGAACATTCTCGATTCTCAACTTCTTTGTTGCATCTTCTAACCTTTTTTTTTTTTAGCCGTCCTCGCTTAAGAGCGAAGTCGTAGGAGTGGCCGGAGTCGCCCTCCGGTGGCCATGGAGCACCGAGGGGCGGTCAAGTTGTGACGATGACGAATGAATTGGTTAGCTCGGAGTTATATTTAGTCATTTTCAGTTCAATAAAATGGATAAAGTAGTGTTTTGAAAGCTCATGTTAATGTGAATCTCCGTTCACGGGATTTCAATGAACTCGTCTGACACCAATCTCGGATGGACCAGGTCCCAACAACGTAGGCCAACCCAACACTGAGCATCTCAATCATTGTTATTACTAGGGTTATACATGATGACTCATTTCTGAGAGGCTGGTATTGACTTGTGAAAAATGGCGGAAGTTGGCTTTTAGCTTTGGAAATGGGTGTAAAGCTTCTCACTACGAAGTATCTCTCTTGTCGTTCGTGGGATTTATCAATGCAAGTCACGCCTTGCAGGATATGTGTGGCGATTTCCTCATGACGCACCTGCTTAATCTGACCAGATGCCTATATGCCGGAACCAGATGGTCCCTGCCAACCCCGGATCCGCTGGTCAGTCGCCGGGTCAGAGCTGAGACGCGATCGAAATTCAAATACCCTCGCGTCCGGAACGTTCCGGTTCCCAGGGGGAAATTTTTCTGAGACGAACATTTGCCATCGGAGTCGGGTTTTTCTTCATCTGAAACACACCCAGAATCCGAGACGCTGCCCTGAACGGCCGTGTCGCAGCTGCATCTCAACCTCCCGGTCACCGCCATAATCGTCTACGGCTCGATTCCCGTCGCCCAATCGCGTGCCCTTCAGCCCTTCATTGCGTCACTTGAGACGGAGTGAGGCGGTGGTTACTTCAGATGCTGCTGCTGCACGGTGGGAGTTCGCATTTCATCTGTTCCTCTGCTATTCCACTTACACCTATCGGCTCGAGTTAATACGACACGCTTCTTCGACCTGATCTGTATACAACCCAAAGTAGCAACCATCTATTGAAAACTTCTTTCCATCTGTATATCGGCCCATTTTCGAAGAGGGAATTTGTCAAGGTGTAACAACGTGCCATGCACACGGACGGTTGGGCTGCTAGGCCAGGCACCTAAAGCGCGGATCAGACACAACGCGTGGTTGGGACATTATGCGAGCGACGCCTTTCATCCTATCAACTTCAGAGCTCTCTCCCTGGCTCGATCAATGCATTTTAAGTAGACTTGGCATTTTAGGCAATGGGTGTGGCTGAGCGCGTGCCAATGGTTGTCGCTTCTTTGTGGCCAAGGCAGCACGCACCTTCATATCGGTTCACACCTTATCCGAATTAAGATTTCCGGGGTAGAAACCCTCCTGATACATCTTGGGGAGGCTGCCTGCGGACTTTTCAGTAGGCAACGGTGGGGAGGGCTGCCATCGGATGGAGGGTTTACCGTGAAATGGCATTGCAACATCCAACGCAATATGCCCCCAAATCCAGGTGCTTGTGGCAAGCAAGCGAGATATCGTTCTTGGCAAACAGATTTGTGATTTCTATAAAGACAGTTAAATCCCTTCTTGCTACCTTTCCGTTTATATCACAAGCAGATCAAAAACTTCCGTCTTCGCCTTACATTCTCTTAGAGGTAAGTCTAGATCAACAAGGGCATCCCGGTCAAAAGATGCAGTACATGCTAACCTCAACCTTGCAGCTGTGCTCGAATCCCCTTCCATTCCTTCTCTCTTTAATTCACTTGAACTTGCGGGCTGTGCTCCATCAGTTTCACCCACATTCACTCGCCATTTATAACACTTCCCATCCTTTTAGTCCACACCCTTTCATTCAAAGTCTACAAGATGAAGTTCTCTACTCTCATTGCTGCTGCCTTTGGCACCGTCGCCGCTGCCGCTCCTGCCCCCGCCCCAGAGCCCGCTGCCCTGGAAGAGCGCAGAAGCTTCGACTTTGGCCAGCTCAACAACCTGGTGTTCAGACAGTCCGACTTCAACTACCTTCTCAACATCAACTCTCTGAACCTGGATCTCTTCCAGCAGCTGGGCATCAACAACAACCTCAACCTCCTGCTCTTCCAGGACGTCTTCAACGTCAACAGCTTCAACCTCAACTCCCTTCTCCAGTTCCAGCAGCTTCAGACTCTCCTGGCTATTGCTGGAACCGGTGTTCTCAACGGCTTCGACCTGGGCGGTCTGGCCTTTGGCGGCCTCAACCTCGGCCTGGTCAACGGCATCGGCGGTGTTGACCTGCGCCAGTTCGTCAGCTCGTCCAATATCCCGCAGATTGAGAGTATTGCTAACCAGGGTACGTGAATTACTTTGAAAACAAGTTCCATCTTGCAAACACTGACTTTGTATTAGTTTCCACTACCATCATTGGTTAAGGAATCCCGACGGTTATTACCAGGATAGGGTGCGCGCTCATGGTTTCGGTAGTGAACCGCGGACAACAGTAGGCATTATAGGTTCTAGTCGTTTCGCTCTTCATGTCTTCTGTTTAGCTATTTAATGGAAATCTGGATTCTCTAGAGTGTCAAGTGTACCATGGCAACTTCGACCCGGTGGTGTGTTTACGGACCCGTCTGCATTCTACCGTATCGTGATTTCAGCAACAAGCACTCGAATACGGCCGATCCACTGAGTAAACAAGACTATGGTTGAGAAATCGGGATACGGCTTTAGATTTCTACCGTTCTCATTTGAGCGAGAAAATGAAACGAGGGCGAAATTTCAGGACAGCGTCACCTCATCACAACGATCAAGCAGCCGCCCGATGCTGTGGGGAGAGGTAGAGGCCTGGGCTCCCTGGCAACCCATTCCCATTACGTCTGACAGGATCTCAAGCGAACTGATAAGTCTATATCTCTCTCGCACTATCTGCTACATTGCATGTGATTTTCTCTTAGGTATGGTACAGGCCCCAAGTAACATCGTAGCCCGACTGGCACTTCATCCTCCCCTTGGCTCCCACCTTGCCCTGCCACTGAAACTTGTTAATTGAATCTCTGATTAGGTCCATTATATCCTGATTTCCAATCTTATCGATATAAGGTCCGTCGTTCAGCACGATACCGAATGCACAGCTCTTGTACTGTACAAGTCGACGCTGAAACATGTTGAACGTCCAATCACCACCACCAGCGATGTTACGCGAGATTTTCTGGCAGTCGGAGACAAGAGGCGAGCCGGAGGTAGTGTGGTTCTCAAAGCTCGAGTTTTTGCAGTAATTGTTCAGGCTGCGCTGGAGCTGTTGTTTGTCGAGATTTGGTGACTGGGTGGATGCGGCTGTCGCGAGGCCGAAAAGGCTTGCAAGAGCAACAACGGCATCAGTGCTTGGCCTCATTTTAGCCCACTCGTCCCAGCGATCTGGGCGTTTTCACGTAGTGGGACTTGGGATTTTTATTGAGATACAATTCAGTGAGAGGCCGGCATTTATATGGGTGCTGTGGTCCTATGGCCTATTGTTCCCAGCACGGCATGTGTCAACGATCGGCGGCTGACATCTACACAGTGTTCACAAACGCAGGTTAAAGCGGCGATGGGGCAGGGGGGGGGG
>LUFD01000824.1:809-34724 GCA_003025255.1 Cordyceps pruinosa
GAAGCTAGCGTGGCCTTGCCGAGCCATGCATGTCTCAACCCTCTCTCCTAGACAGCAGTGAAATTGTAGAATTCTTGTGCAAAAGATGACACTTCTTCTTATGGCGTGAACTCAATCGGATCGCCTTGTATGTTGGGAAGAGCTCTGATATCTGGCCGGCCTGCCTCACGTCGCTTGTTCCGTCGCCGCCTACTCATCACCCGCGCAGAAGCAGCAGCTGCTATGGGGGCAGGGATGCTGCTCTGCTCTGGCTCAGGAGCGGAGGGCGCCGCTGCCGGCACCACAGTGCTGGCACCACTGGCCGCCAGCCTGCCCACAAACAGACTCGGTGGGTGGAACATCGACTCCGGCTTCGAGGTCATGTGGTGCGCCTCCAGCAGGGGAGGCTGCGATTCATCTTTCGTCGTTGTGGGGAATGCGGTCATTGCTTCGAGCCCGTCCCGTTGCTCGCGGAAATAAACGGGGGCTACATCGTCACTCGTCCTCTGGGGGTTGCTGGATAAGCTCGCGTTGGCAGTAGGGCATTCCGCGGAAATGGTCAGTGGCGGTGCTTCCCCAGCCGGAGCCGGGGTGGGCCCTGGACGGCGCAGCGTGTCAAGGACCGGAGATGTGTTTTGGAGCCTGCTCGCGTTCCGCATCGGAGCTTCAGCCACCACGGTGTTGACTCCGAGCTTAGTCCGGCTGTCGGCCTCCCTGTCGTCAAGGGTGTCGGGGCCGAACTGCCCAGCAGACTCAACATGGACAGGGCGGCCAGGCCCAAGCACGAACCTCTTCCACGTGGTGTCCTCGTCCTCATCGCCCGGGTCCGCGGCTGCTGGTGCTGGGTGTTTGTAGGGCAGTGCCGATAAGTGGTTGCTCAGGTGAGCTGCCTCGGCTATCCTGTGAGCTTCGGGAGTGGTGATACTACTCGGGAGAGAGTTGGCAGATTTGGCTAATTCTCTATGCTCGGCGGCTTCAATTGATTGGGGTTGTTGTCGAGCCCGGGAAGGTTCTGGATTGCGCTGAAGAAGTGATAGACGATGGGGATGACTCGTCTTTGCTGCTTCTCGTGGTGGCCCTGAAACTTTGCTTGAGGTATCCTCCTTAACAGTCTCAGGCACAACACTCTCTGTCGCCGCGCAGCTGGGGTCCTCGCTCAGAAGTCGGGCAGGGCTCGCTCGCGCAGGGTTGAATGCGACACTCCCGCTCTTAGCGGAATCCGATAACCTCTCGTAGATACTCGGAGGCACGCGTCTAATAGGCTGCGGATGGAAATACTGTCCCGCGCGAACTGTCTTGACCAACGGTTCGTCAAATACGGACGGACTTGTGTGTGATACGCTTTGTAGAGGCGCCTCGTGGTCGGCCTTTGCTCTCCGAATTTGCAAAGCTCGCTCGGCGCAGGGAGACTCTGGTAGAAAGCTGCTGAAGCTTTTTGATGCAGATGAAGCGATATCGTACAATGACCCTGAAGTAGCTATCGGCGTCCCTGGCAACGCATTCTGTGGTTGAGAATGCCATGTCCTAATGCTGTTATTTCCGGGGCTCCAGCGGTACTCTTGGTTGGCAATTTGGATAACTGTATCGGTAGATATATGGTTCTTTGACAACCTGCGAGGCGGCGAATCCAAATAACTGTGAGATACGTGGTGCTGAACCTTTCTCGCTGATCTCGCCGTCTCCGGATAGCATATGATGACAGGCTTCTGCAGCTCCACGCCGGACCAGTCACTCTGTTGCAATAATTTGCGTCGCTTCGCTTCTATACTAGAATCGTTTTGTATCGTGGGTTCGGGTAATGTAATCGCTCTTTCTATACGTCTTTCGCCTTTTGCATTCTGTGTTGCTTGTGGAACGGTCTGGGGCACCTCTCGAAGTGTCAGGATTCTGCGTCTCGGTTCTCTCTGCTTGGTTGTCTGATGGGATGGTCCATCTAGGTTCTCCGGAAGATCTTCGAGATAGCTCGGCACAAAATTTGCAGCGCTGTACTTTCGTTTCAGCGGCTCTGTAACCTTCTGGCGCTTGGCTTGGGCGAAATACTGGTTCTGCTTCGTCGCTTCATTATTGTAGCTTCTCCGTGAATGGCGGGCAAGCTGTCCGTTGTTCCAGTTCATGACCGAACAAACTAGACCGCTGAGAGTCGGTTTGGTCTATTCGATCCGATAGATTTACGACTTGGTAGAGAATATGCAGATGCAGAAATGGGAAAGCAAGAGCTGCCACATGCTCTGGCCGTTTGCCACCTGGCGGTCAACAGCCGAGGTGTCGTGAAGGGGCAGCATACCATTACCTTGGTAAAATAACCGAGTATTCTAGCGATTTTTAATATTATTTATCCCTATCTGTTGAATTAGAGTTTTGCCAATCCAATATCACTGATAGCTTGGTGCTTCGCTCATCGTACAGTGTAACAGTGCTGATAGAAGGCATTAGCACTGTATGACATCCCTGAAGCCACATAGCTCCAGGGCTACGTGTTGAAGCTTCTGCCCCCTCAGACCAAAGCAATTGGTGCGCATTATACCAACGGCGTGCGCGTGACTTCATCCATCCAATTTTTGGTCGATTCAATACAGCAGCATGGCGGACGCTGAAGAAAAAGCGCGTCAGGAAAAGATTGCGGCCGCAAAGAAGCGCGTGTGTTTGCCCTGGTACAACACACCTCATCTCAAGCTTACAATAGCCCTATTAGGTCGAGCAACGCAAGAAGAAGAAGGACAAGAAAACTGCCGAATCCACGAAAGATGATACCAAAGAAGAAACCGCGGATGCGGCTGAGGACGCGGCGCACGACACCGCCAGCAATGATGCCGAGAAGGAAAAGGACTCCGCCATCGAGGAGAAGCCAAACGACAGCAAAGCCGACGAATCCGAGCCCGCGTCTACACCCTCTTTGGCCGAACAATCAAAGGCCAGATCTACATCCTTCCGAGCGAGCTCCATATCTGGCAAGCCTACTTCGCCAGGGCCATTAAGTCCGGATGGCGACACCGCGCCAGACATTTATAGAAAGCACGTTGCCAGAATCGAAGAACTAGAAAAGGAAAATAAACGCCTCCAGAAAGAATCCTCAGACTCGGAGAAGAGGTGGAAGAAGGCAGAGGACGAGCTCGCCGATCTACGGGAAGCCGACGACAAGAAGAGCTCAGATGACACCGAGAAGCTGGTAAGGCGGGTACCCATCTCACAACACCAAGAAGAAGACTAACAATCTTCTAGAAGAACGAAATCGCTTCTCTGGAGCGCCGAAACTCACAACTGCAACAGCAGGTGTCGCGCAGCCCCGGCCACGCGCATCGCCAGTCGGTTTCCATCACGTCGCCGCCCCCAGCCGTCCAAGCCGAGCTCGACTCTAAGACGTCAACAATTGAATCCATGGAGATTGAGATTTCCAAGCTGCGTTCTCAGCTCGAGCGCCACCAGAGTGGCGCCTCCTCCGAGAAAGAACAGGTCGCCGCGTTGGAGGACAAGGTAGCACGCGCTGAAGCTGCTGCCGGCAAAGCGCAGCGCGAACTCCAAGACGTGAAGAAGAACCTCGAGCGCGCGACCGAAAAGGCAGTACGGGAAGGTGGCGAGCGTTCCAGTGCCGAAACCAAGGCGAACACGCTGGAGCACGAGCTAACGGCGCTGAAGGCGACGCACGAGGAGCTCGCAAAGAAGGCTGACGGCCTTGAGAAGAAGGTTGCCACGCTGACGACGCTGCACAAGGAGCAAGACGGGCGCTCGCAGACCCTGAAGCGCGAAAAGGACAAGGCCGAAGCTGACCTCGCCGAGCTCCGCACCCGGGTCGAGAAGCTCGAGGGCGAAAACACCAAGCTCCGCAGCCGCAAGTCGACCGAGGGCGGCGGCGGCCTCGACGACGAGGGCATGGACGAGCTCGAGAACGAGGAGCGCCAGCGCCTGGAGAAGAAGATGCGCGCGTTGGAGAAGGAGGTGCACGAGCTGCGCAGCGGCGAGTGGCTCCAGCGGCGCCGCGACATGGAGCCGTCGGGCTTCCAGGACGTGGACCTCTCGGGGCCGTACGGCTCGCCGGCGCAGCGCAAGAACTCGTCCGGCGGCATCGGGCAGTTCCTCACCAACGGCCTCAACGCGCTCGCGGGCGGCGGCGACGAGGACGAGGGCGGCTTCCTGGAGGACGACGACGCCGACTTCGACGAGGAGGCGTTCCGCAAGGCGCGCGAGGAGGAGCAGATGCGCCGCCTGGAGCGCATCAAGGAGCTGAAGCGCTCGCTGAAGCACTGGGAGGGCTGGAGGCTGGACATTGTCGACTTGCGCCGCGGCGGCGTGCTCGGCGTTGGGGATATCTTTGATGTTTGAGGGAACGATGGGTACGTATGTATGGAAACGGATACTAGGGTTGTATAGGTTCGGGTTTGTGATGATGAGGCTGTTTATAGCTAAATTCACGTTCTCTTTGACAGCATTGTCTGAATATTCCTTGTAGACACATGCACTGGAGCGTAGAGCGGAGGTATTATTGACTCGCTGGCACAACACAGGCGCTTGATTCCTTCAACAATCTTTCCCTTTCCTCCGCTGTAGTATGTCGTACGCCCTCCCAATATCCTGCACTCTCACTGTTTGATCGATCGTGTAAATGGGACGAGTGTTGTGGACTGGAGCACTAGATGGATCAATTTCCTCATATCTACTGGGTAGTCGTGGCGGATAACGGCAATGCACGCTGCACGATCATCCACTAAATAGGCACATCGAGCAAGTAACCTATTTCCCTTGATCAGCAAGTCATTTTTTCCCTAAGAAGGCAGGCGTTCTAAATGGCGGGGGGCACAGTGAGGTCCTCACTGGCTGGGCAGTCATGGTCTGCTCAAGTAGGGTCGGCAGATTGCGGCCTCAGAAGTCGTGAGAAGAACTGAGGCTTCTCTAGTCTTATTCATCACCGGCCAAGCCCCCCCTAGGATTGTTTTCTAAATCGGGTAGTATGGGCCTCAGAAGCTGTGGCAGCCTTTGCGCTGCTTGCCGTCTCTCCATCATTGGCCGGAAAACTTTCATGGTTTGTTATATATTCGGGGTATTTGGCCTCAGAGATCGTGAGCACAGGCTTGTGCCGTTTTCTCTCTATCCATCACTGGCCAGAATCTTTCATGGTTTGGTTGTAGTTATCACGGAGACGCTGCGCAGTGCACCGTGCCGAATGTCTGCGACATGGTGTGGGCAGTGGAGGGAAGTTAGGGCTTATGAAGCGATGCGCCAAACTCTATTCCAAGCTGCAATCTTTCCGTACGTTTCTTCTTTAATTATTAGTGTGCTGTCTTAATGAGAGCAAGCCAACTAACTAGTGATAATGCGCGGTGGACACAAGTTGCAGAGGAAACTCGGCAAGATCAACCCGGGGACAACTCATCGGGCAGATCTGGCTCGACGGTGTTGTTTCACGATGAAGAAGCTTTCAGATCATGAAAGACGTGCCCCTGAGCGCCGTACTCTTCATAAGCCCAAACGTTCGGCGGATCGATATCCTCGGATTGGATCGAGGGTTGCTCTGCCCTACAAACCTAGGCGGCCAAGCAAAGCCACACTGTGTAGGGCGCTGCAGCGCGGAGGCCTCTTCCTCAACAGTATTCTTGATGAGATCTTATGAGAGAAGCTTGATGCGGACTGGGACGCAACCGACACATGGAGTTTAGGTTCAGATGGAAAGCCAACGCCATAGACCCAGCATGTCATTGAGCGGTGCTGGGTCTGCGTGGAGGCTTGGCAGCTGAGGACTCCTTTGGGGCTGATCGCTGGGCTCCTTGTACGACGTAGCCGCTCCTTTGCCCTAAGAAGCCGTGCCCGTTCTCAACGACTAGGGGATATTTCATGGCGTATATCCCTTTGCTTGTGCAATGACGTTGACCGGCGCTGATGGCCTCGATCATCTGGTGACGTGCAACCTCATCGTTGGCCGGGCCTTATCTGTGACAGCCGCAAGTTAGTACAAGGACATCAGAAACTAGACCTGGCTTGTTCATTAGCTTGCTCTATCCCGGGGGAGGTCGGCTTTTTCGCCGCTGGCCTGTTTTGTTGCATTCCATGCAAGACCACCACGTCGCCGCTGCCCACAGCGCACCCCGCAGAGCTGTTCTATAAAGCCCGTGCCCGTTTTCCGCTGGCCTCGGGTTCCCATGGTGCCTTTCCGTCCCTTCACCTTTGAATGCTGAGAAAGTTTGTAGATCTTGCCTTCTCGATCTCCTGCTTTTGTAGCGTCGCAATGCATCCCATTCTCCTGGCATCTCTGCTCGGCCTCGCAGGCCTGGTCCACGCACTCCCTCGTACGTCAAGCTCCATGTCCGATGCGCGTCGAATGCGCCTTTACTGACGCGTGCGGCAAACAGTTGGCAACGGAAAGGGGCAGGCGACCAATGCCCGCGACACGAATCACTTGCTGTCCAAGGGCCGCATGATGTTCAATGGCAACGGGGCGGCGGCCTATACCCCCGAGGTGCTGGCGGCTGATAGAGAAGCAACATTGGGGACTCGGCAGTGAGGCACGCTGACAGCGTGCTTTCAGTGCCTATGCTCTTCCGGCCTGTACTCTATATACGTTCTATTTGTGATACGTTCCGCCAATCCAAACCAAACGACCCCCAGCTCTCTCGTCTCATACCTAATGCGCACCCGCAAAGTGGCTGACACAATGGGCAGCGCATCCAACGGCCCTCCAGTGAGGCACACCGAAATGCTTCGTGAGAATGGAACGTGGGGCGAGGGTAAAGTGGTTTGTCTCTTGCATACGAAGTAGCACCTAGAATGCAAGAGACATCATCCGGCGGTACCTGCCTGGTCGGTACCGTTGCATTGAAGGTGCGGGGAGCATTTCTGGTGCGCCTGACAGATCCTGTCACATACTCATCCGCAAGGATCTTTTGTCTGCTCCGCACTGCCACCGTTAACCGGCCGATGTTCCCGTTCGGCCAGCCCAACAACCCAATGAGGGCTGTGCTGTGGTCTGGCCTGAGCTCCGGATGAAGGCTCTTGTCGCTGGCGCCAACCGTTCTGGGAGGACTCAGCATGAGTGCAATATCCCAGCTTCGTCTGAAAGCCAGGTCCCCTGTCAAGAACCCCCGAACTTGCTCCTCGCCTCCCTCCCCGGCCAATCGTGCTGGTTGATTCAAAACCAGACCCCACCTGTTGTTGGGTGTGTTGCTGGAATTGCTTTGGAGAGCACGGGAAGTTGTTTTCTATATAGCTACCGTGGCTTCACGGCTCGTGCAGCTCCCGCGATCCCTCGCTGTCACTCGTCGTCCCTCGCAACACTCCCCTTCATTCACTCGTCGCTGTTACGATGCTCCCCCCCATGGATAACGATTTCGGGCCTGTGTTGCCCGGCAGCTTTGACTTCACCTTGTTTTTCGAGCTCGTCATGCTTGGCATGGTGCCGGCAGGCATCATCATCCTTCTCATGCCCTTCTACCTCAACAATGTAGCGAGCGCAGTCAACCAAGTCCGACCTGGCCGTCTTCTCTGGGCAAAGCTTGCTGCCGGTACTGCGCTTGTTGCCGTGCAGATTGCAAGCGTTGTTCTATGGCAAACAGCCGGCATATATCGGTCGCCTGTGTCCCTCGCCGCATCCATCATGTCACTTCTTGCGACACTGTGTGTTGTCGGCCTGTTATACATAACCCACACCTTTTCATTGCGGCAGTCCTCCTTTTTGAGCGTATTTCTCTTCGTGACGATGCTTTTTGACATAACAATGACGCGATCCTATTTTTCGCGAGCTTCACTCGACACCTTGGGTGCTTTGCAGGCGGCGGTCGCAGTACTTAAGTTCATTCTCGCGATTTTTGAAGAGGTGCCAAAGGGTCACCTCTTCCGTTCGGACATCCCCCGCCTGGGCCCGGGCGAGAAGGTTGGGTTCTGGGGCCGAACTTTGCTCCTCTGGGTGAATCCCATCCTTCGCGAAGGGTTCGGCAAAGGCTTGACCCTCAGTGAGTTGCCGCATATTGGCGATAGATACGACTCAGAACGCCTCTATGGTCAGTTTCTACCTGCCTGGAAAGAAGGTGAGTTAGGATACGACATCCTACCGGGCGACCGCCTCTTGTGACATGTGATATTCTAGATCACAAATGCTGACTGTAACGAGTCGACAAAAATGCCGCGTTCCCTCTAGTTCGAGCCTGTTTTCGCGCACTTCGCTGGCAATTCTTGTTGCCTATCATTCCCCGGCTCTGTTTCACTGGATGTTCATTGAGTCGGCCATTCTATATGCAGCGCGTAATGGATGCTGTTAGTGCAGGCGGTGCCTCTGTGTCAGCTACCAACGGGCTTATCGGTGCTGCTGTACTGATTTTCGGGGGCCTCATGGTAAGTTGACCACGCATCAAGATCAACATGTCTCGTCTCACCAATGGAATATCTGAACTAGTTTTCGAGGTCGATCTTCGGGCGACTAGAGCTCCAAGCCAATACTTCCGTTCGCGGTATACTTGTTGTTGCTCTGTACGACCAGGTTCAACGACTGGACCTTGATGAGCTTGAAAAATCGGCCGCCGTCACGCTCATGACGACCGATGTAGCTGGTGTTCAAGACGGTCTAAACTATTTGCATTCGACTTGGTCGTCTGTAGTAGAGCTTGGCGTCGGTATCTATGCACTCTACACCTTCGTTGGCTACGCTTGCTTTTTCCTTTTTGTACCTTCCTCGAGTAAGTGTTGGCCAATGTCTGCAAGAAATGCTTCTGACTGGTTGGATAGTTGCTGCCGTGGGCACGTATATTGTGACCAAAAAGATGGCAAGCGCTAGGACTGTGTGGAACATGAAAGTTGAGACTCGCATCGCCGCCACTTCTAATTGTCTAGCACAACTCAAGAGCATCAAGGCTATGGGCCTGACTGGTGCCATATACACCCACCTGCAAGGGCAGCGACTCGACGAAATCGACACCTCGATGATTGAGCGTAATGCACGAATCATGAATTATGGCATTTGTAAGACAGATCTATCCTCTTATGATCAGTAGAACTCGAACTCACCCTCTGTTGCAGATGGATTTGGCGCTGCAATGACGCCTGTGGCAGTTCTAGCTGGTGCTCGGTTTTGGACGCGCGCTTCAAACCCCATGACAGTCCCGGAGACATTTGCGGCGTACGCAGCCATTTTTATTGCTGCTTTACCACTGAACAGTCTGCTTGGCAATTTGCCGTATTATGCAAGTGGATATGCGTGCTTGCTACGAATCCAAAACTTCCTCGCGCTGCCTGGGCGACGGGACCAGCGCGAGAGTCCTGGACAACAGGAACACGACGCAGAGAAATCGGAGAAGAGCACAAGGAACATGCAACCCAGCAAATATGCTGTTACTATGGAGAATGTGTCAGTCACTTCTGACTTCTCCGGCCCCATCCTGAGAGATGTAACCTTGCGCATCCCAACTCGATCGCTTGCCATGGTACATGGTCTGGTCGGTAGCGGAAAGTCGGCTTTCCTCAAGACCGTTCTGGGTGAACTTGGTATCAATACGGGTACTATCGAAGTCGCTTCGAAGTTGATTGCGTATGCCAGTCAAACGCCCTGGATACAGAATGCCACGGTCAAAGACAACATTATCGGCTCGTGCCTCTTCGTTGAGGAGCTGTACAACGATGTCATTTACGCGTGCGCGCTTGACAAAGATATCGCTGACCTCCCCGATGGGGACCGGACTATGGCAGGTAGTCATGGCTGTAATCTCAGCGGCGGACAAAGGTAGCGTTTGGTATGTCTAGCCTACCGTGTGTCTCAATATCAGCAACTAATGGCGCCAAAATAGGGCTTGGCACGGTGCTTGTTTGCGCGTACTTCCATTATTTTACTGGACAATATACTCAGCGCTTTGGATTCTGATACCGCAGGCCTAGTCTTCAGCCGGGTCTGTGGTCAAAACGGCCTGCTTCGCCGTTGGCACACCACGGTGATTATGACCACTAACCAGTGTAAGTATACTCAAACACAATTGGAAGACAACCGTCGATTTCTCACATCTGTATTAGCGGAGCTCCTTGAGGAGGCGGATGTTGTCTTTGAGATCAGCCGCCAAGGTCGGGTTCGCCAGAAGAAGACGAACAACCCGGCAGATGCGGCGCAAACCACAGCAGGCAATGACCGGGAAGAAACCCCAGCCCCTGAGACTCCCGCTCCCATTGTATCCGAGACGTCGGAGCCGCCGTCGGTTGGCATAACAGAGCAGATGCCGGAGTCGAATGGGCTGGATAGAGATAGGAGGCATGGAGACGTGCGGCTCTATGGCTATTTCTTTGGGACTACAAGCGTCCTTTTTTTTCTCCTCTGGCTTACTATCACTGCTTTCGCGGCTGCCATGGAAAGAATGCCCCGTAAGTTGACGCGCATCTCTACTCTCGTTCCCAATTGATCCCTAACTTGGCGACAGAAATCTTCCTGCGCATCTGGTTGGGTACAGATGCAGCAAATGATTGGTACTTCGCAGGCTTTGCGGCTCTGAGCTTCATCGAAATTCTTGTAACTTGCGCCGCCGGCGCTCAATTCCTCAAGCAGATTGTCCCAAAAAGCTCGGCCGAATTGCACTCGAGACTCCTGCGGACAGTCATGGGATCATCACTCCCATTTATCAGCCACACAGATGCTGGGTCGCTTCTCAATCGATTCAGCCAAGACATTTCCCTGATATCCCAACGGATGCCCCTGATGTTCATAACGGCGGTCTCTATGTTCTTCAACGTTCTTGTTGACATGGGAATTATTGCATCAGGCTCGAAATTTTCGTCGCCCATCATTGCTCTTCTGATAATAATTCTCTACGGCATTCAACACTTCTACATGAGAACTTCACGCCAGCTACGATATCTGGAGTTGGAAGCAACAGCACCCCTGGTTACGCACTTCACAGAGACAAGTTCGGGCATGGCCCATATTCGTGGTCTTCGTTGGCAACAGTCATTCGACAGCGAACTAATTACTCGCCTGAATTGCTCCCAAAGACCTTTTTACTATCTTCTATGCATCCAACAGTGGCTTACCTTGACTCTGGACTTCATGGCATTTGTGTCTGCTGTGACTCTGGTCAGTATCGCGACGGTGTTTCCAGGGTCTAGTTCAGACACTGCCATCGGCTTGGCGTTGTTGAACTTGATCTCGTTCAGTACTACGGCGTCATACTTTTTGCAAACGTGGGTTCAGTTGGAGACCAGTCTTGGTGGCCTTGCTCGAATCCAGTCTTTTTGCAGGGACACCCCTGTGGAAAAAGATGGAGAGGACATTCCAGAGCTGCCTGACAACTGGCCCTCGAGTGGAAAGATCGACTTTAACTGTGTCACAGCAAAATACACGTATGCTATTCTCGAATCACGCCGCCGCCGCACGCTAATAATTCTACAGAGGGCCGCAAGGAGAATCCCACGATGCTCTCAAGAATGCGACCATCAGTATTCAGCATGGTCAAAGAGTCAGCATAAGTGGTCGAACTGGGAGGTGAGTTATCTGCGCTTGATGGGGCTGGGACCAAGCCCATAGGCTGACAATGCACCGTAGTGGTAAAACATCCATGATGCTTGCACTGCTGAACTTGATGGAGTTCACCGGCAGCATCAATATTGACGGACTTTCGATCAATATGATCCCAAGACATGTTCTGCGATCAAATATCACTACAATGACCCAGGAAGGTGTCGAACTAAAGGGTACAATCCGCATGAACGTCTTTCCGTTTGCTTTGAGCCCGCCCGACGACCCCGAGATCATCGCCGCTCTCGAGCGCGTCGGTCTTTGGAGCCATATTCATCTGCAAGGAGGCCTGGAGTCTGACATTTCGAAATGCCACTTGTCTCACGGCCAGAAGCAGCTTCTCTTCCTCGCTCGAGCGGTGCTGCACCAGAAAGCGCAGAAGACGAAGATAGTTCTGGTAGACGAGGCGACAAGCTCGCTGGATTCTACAACGGACGAGACTGCACGAGAACTGATTGCCGAAGTCTTTGCGGATTGTACTGCCTTGACCATTGCGCACCAGAGAGATTATTCTACCAAGATGGACTTGAGGATTGAGCTCGACTCGGGCGATGTTTTACGCGTGCTCCGCCGCAGTTCGCGAACAGGAGCCTGGGTTGCTAGTTACTAGACTTGATCGCGGATGATTTGCTTTATTTTTATTGTTTATTCAAGACGTCAGAAGAGATGGTATTCGCCTATATTCGCCAATACGAGTATGACCAGCATTGCTCTGGACAGGCTGTTGCCAACTTGGCCTGGTATGCTGCGGGCACTGCAGAACAACTTGCAGGTAATTTCCTGAGGCCTTTTTGGCTGCACGGATCTTGCCTGTGATTTGCGAGAGCCGTTATGGCGACGCTAGTTCAATTCATTACAACGCCAAAGGTCCAATCTCATCACGGCGGGATGGAAGGCCGCGGCCCTCCCCGCCACAGCTGGTTCCCAGCCAAGAACGGAGTATTGCCTTCCTCATCAGGATCTGGCGAGCGACCGTTGTATGGCCTCCTGACCAGTTGCATCCTCATTCTTTCTCATAGTTGATCCTGCGACTAGATAGCTCGCGGGCCACCACACCACTAGACCCATGCTCAGACATACATGACAGGCAGGGGGGGAGCACATTGGATGTAACCTTGCGTTGGTCCGTCGTCCCAACATCACATTTCGACAATGGGGATAGCCCTCCTTGCTGTCCTGACCGAGACGCTCTCCGTCCTCTCTCTTACAGTACTCATCGCTCATCGCATCATACACGTCTTCACTTGCCAAAGAAGGGAATGGGAAACACAAAGTACAACTTTGCGGGGACATACACGGTGAGGAGGTGTGGAGGGCCAGAGCCCCCCGCATGAGCCCAATATCTTCGTGGAGGTGGTCGCTTTCGTTTAATGTTGCCCATTCCGCACTCTATTGCAGCATGCTATTTTTATATAGGCAGGAACTTCGTCGCTCTGCCCTCTGGCCTGGCCCCGCCGGGTCGCGGTCCGCCATCGGGCCAGCCCAAGAGCCATCTATTCATCACAGGGTACGAATGTCTTGATGCTCGTCGGTGGAGCGCGTCCGGCCGTCCTTGGGTGCAGGTACTTTGTCAACAAGTACCTACCCGAGGAGGTTGGATGGCGCGGGCTTGCATCGGGGTGTGTGGGTGGAAATCTCCCCAAGCCTCCCGACGGCGTCGCCCCAAGAGCGTGCCCGTCGTCTCGCGAGGGGAAACTCCCCAAGTCGTTCGTCGTGCGGGAGAGTCGTCGAGGCAAGAAAACGGAGAGGCAGGCTGCAACACTGGGCGCACGCTGCGTCCACATGGCCGAAAGCCGTCGGAAGCTCATCGACCGTTTTGGCAGAACAGCCAACCCGATTCAGGCACGCTCAACTACATGCTCGGATCCGGAATCTCCACCGTTGGACGGATCTGCCTGCTAGATGCTGGGAAGCCTCTCCCAGCGGCTTCAGTAGTAATTTGCCCGCTGTAAGTGGGGGGAGCTGGGTGCTCGTCTCTGCAGCGTCTGTTGAGCGTCTGCTCAAGCGCGGCTTCTTTCCTCACCAAACTCGTGCCTGCAAATTCTTCTTTCGAGAATACTCCGCCAAGTCTTTTTGAGCGCTTCGTTACTATCCGTGCCCTGGGCTGCATCTTAGGTGCTGTTCTCTCTACGCTCTACGCTCGACTACGATGGACGGCCTGCTGCGTCTGGCGTTGGTCCCGTTGGACCCAACAGAGGTCTACGAATACTTCATTATTACGGCAATCCCTGCCGGCATAACGCTGCTTTTTACGCCAGTCCTCAACGACAATGTACCCCAAGTCGCCGTGACCGGGAAGCCTACACTCGCTTCCACAAGACTCGCGGTGTCGTGTGCGATGCTGCTGGCTCAGGCTGTGAACTTGGCCGTGTTTTCTTTCCGCGAGCCGTTCTTGCCCCTCCAGACTGTTTTCGCCGCGGTTCTCTCCTGCCTCGCTTCTCTCACCGTTGTCGTATCTCTACAGTTCAGCAGACGCTATGTCTTCCCGACAGCCGCGTTTCACAACCTGCTCCTGGCCACCACTCTCCTGTACGACCTTGCGAGGCTGCGGCACAACGCGAACGCACTGGGCAGAACGGGTATTCTGGAGCCGGCCATTGCTACTCTCAAGTTTTCGTACGTATTAATGAACTTCGTTGTCAACAAGAACACAGTTGTTGTTCTCCAGCCCCGGCTTCCAGAGGATCAAGAGGCAAATGCGCCATCTCTGCCCAGCATTTGGGCGTCTCTCTCGTGGCCCCGTCTAGTTTCGCTACCGGGCTTCCATGGAGGCTCAACCTTGAGAGATCTTCCGGAACCGCCGTTGACACTATGCTCAGAGACGGTCTTCCGCCAGTTTGCGGTACGCTGGAGCAGAGGTAGGCGGGCCGGCTTCATCAGGAAGCTCTCAGCTAACAAACGGCAGTGGACAGGCATTCTAACCAGGCTCTGGCCAAGGCAATCACTAGCACGCTAGGCCAAATGTTTCTTTCTATAGTTCCATTACGTTTACTCCATGTCGTTCTCCAACTTGCGCAGCCGTTGTTAGTGTGGCATATCCTGACGACAGCATTCCGCGACGACATTTCATTCGGCACTATAGTTGCCGACATCGTGGCGGCAGCCCTTGTCTGGATCGGAATACCAGTACGTACACGCAGCACGAGCATGTCGCCTATGTATCCAGGCTTACTTGACACCAGACGGTGAAGCATGTCTTTGCGACGCAAAGCGACTACATCATCGTCTCCACTAGGGCGATCCTACTCGCTGCCATTTATGACAAAACAATGCGCCTCAGCAGAATAGATATTGAAGATTCGAGTGTTCTCTCGCAACTGATGGACGGTGTGAAGAGCATCGAACTCCTAATCGACTCGACTCAGGATGTTGCGTCAGCCATCCTCCAAGTGTGGCTTGGCCTATGCCTCCTCTGGCCCTTCATTGGCCATGCGGCGCTGCTGATCTTCGTGCCAACTACAAGTAGCTCAAACCTCCCTGTTTTCATGAGATCTGTCCTGATTGTCTTCACAGTCATCGCTCTCGGATCTTGGCTCACCGGAAAGAAAGAGCTACATCGTCGCAACCAGGTCGCGGAGCTACGCAAGTCCCGCGTGGCATTTACCTCGAGTATTCTGAAACACCTTCAAAGCATCCAGATGATGGGCTTGGCTCAAGCACTCTCAATGCACTTGAGAAGTCTGAAAGAGTCAGAGGTTGACGCCCTGTTGGACGAGCGTGGCTTCCGAATGCGAGAGTTTTCGCTGTGTAAGACGTCCGCACCGCTACCCCATGTCCTTCCGAAAGCCATGTTCTAACATAAATGGCACCAAGTGGCGGTAAATCACTCAATCACTCCGGTTTTTGTCATTGCCGGCTATCTATACCTGATGCAGCCATCCCATGCTTTCGGAGCGGCAGAAACATTCACGTGCTTTATGCTAATTCGAATTGTATCTGATGCATTCAACACCGCCATGGATCGACTATCCAGTGGCCAGCAAGGGAGCCAAATTCTTACTCGCATACAGGAATTTCTGCTTTTGGACGAGATTGTTGATAATCGCCGGCTAGCCGCCGCTGCAGAAGACGACGACGACGCCAATGCCACGGGAGCTACACCAGCCATCGAATTTGTCCAGGTAACGGCCATGTCAAAGGCCAGCGAGGTCATACTTCTCGGTGTGACCTTGAGAGCCTTTAAATACAGCACGACAATGGTGTTCGGACCTGTCGCATGCGGAAAATCTACCTTGCTGCGCCTTATTCTCGGCGAGGTCGCACCTAGCAGCGGTCACATTACCGTATCTGACGGGCCGATGGCATTCTGTGGCCAGGACGTATGGCTTCCCTTTGTCTGCATCCGCTATAGCATTGTTGGAGACTATAATTACAATTTGGAGTGGTACCGACTTGTCATTGAGGCGTGCGGCTTGGAGATCGACTTTGGACAGCTGCCTGACGGAGACATGACGGCGACCGGTGGTTCAGGGTTCACTTTGAGCGTCAGCCTGAAACAGAGGATATCGATAGCCAGAGCCGTATACGGCCGTCCGACGACGATCATCCTCGATGACCCCCTCAATGCCGTGGATTCCAGCACAGCTGCTCGCATGTACGAGAGGCTCATCGGGCCCCGAGGTCTGGTCTTCAATTGGGAGTGTACTGTAATCATGGCCACCGACTACATTGGGCACCTCCAGTTTGCCGATGCTATTTTCACGATCGGGCTACGATGGCCGTGTCACGAGGCAAAACACCTCAACCTACACCAGCGCTTCCAACACCCGAGCTGTGTTGCGGGATAGCAACGGTCTGTTCCGTTGCGCGCCAGTTACCGAGGGAGTTCCTCAACCCCTGTTGCAGCCTCAGCTGGAGGAGCCTGACGAGGGAGAGCCCCTTCACGGGCGCAGGCAACTCTTTTCCCTCCATTCTTACTTGCAGCAGCCGGCACAGAGATCCCTGGTACGCTTTTGGTACGCCGCTGTGACAGCGGCCGCGGTCATGGAGAAGATGCCTGAAATATTTTGGGGCTTCTCGCTGTCGAGAGACGTACTAGGCCCAGCATGCATCGCCGGTTATGCTGCGTTTGGTGTCGCAAATATTGTGTGCAACCGGGTCGCGGCTCATCTCTACTTTACGCAGCTCAGCCCCGAGGCTTCTCTTGAGCTGCACTGGAGGCTGGTGAAAACGATCATGATTGCCGCACCGGAATTTGTGAGCAGGGTCGATACTCGCTACATCTTGAGACTCTTTGACCAAGACTTGGAAGCGATATCAAGAGGCCTTGCCATGAATTTGATGCAGTATTCCTTTGGTAAGCTCCCAATCTCTCTGGATTATGGATTGCGCACATGGCGAGGGATTGACTGCTGTCGTTTGAGCGCTTGCTAACCTCACTTTAGTGCTCATTTCCATGATTGTAAAAGCGCTGATCGTTTCAGCCTGCGCAAAGTATGCTGTAGTGTTTTTTGCAGGGCTATGGGTTCTCCTGCGCCGCATTCACGGTCAATACCTTCCATTTGCCCGGCGCCTGCGTCTTCTTGAAGCCAAAGCCCTGGAGGGTGTCACACTGCGCTGCTCAGAAACCGCAGCCGGCGTTGAGCACATTCGCGTCTTTGGGCAGCAATCCGCCTTCTATCACGATTTTTTCGGGGCTCTCACACAGTCCCAGAAGCCGTACTACTACATGTTTGAGGCCGAGAGACAGCTGGAGTACTCGGTTGCGCTCTTCGCGGCTGGTGTAGGAGTGATGACGATCGGCCTCGCGCACGTGTACCCGCGGTCCTCGTCGCCCGCCAAGCTCGGCCTTGCACTGCTCAGCACCGTTGACTTGACGGGAGCATTCAAGTTCCTGGCCGCCATTTGGGCGAAATTGGATGAGGGACTAGGAGCCGTGTCCCGCGTGCGCAAGTTTTGCGAGGAAACCCCAGTCGAACTTGATGAAAAAGAAGAACCTCAATCCTGTCAGTGGCCATCCAGCGGAACCTTTGAGTTCTTTAGAGTTGTGGCTGGGAATGAGTATGAATCGGCATCCGATCGCCAGAAAAGCGTGGGGGCTGACGAGAAAGTAGATCTGTCGACGAAGCTTCAACAACCCGCCCACTGATTCACGCTTCGCTGGAAGGGCCGCAGAAGATTGTGGTCTCTGCGCGAAGCGGCAGGTAAGTAGCGCGCCCTCTTTGTCAAGTGGAAGAGTGTTTCCGGCAAGGAACTCAGCTAACATGACGCGCTGCTATGGAGCGGGCAAGGGTCTCTGATCCTGGCAGTGCTGCGGATGATCAACTACTCCGGCGCCATCCGTCTAGACGACATGGAGATCAAAAGCATCCCGCGCGCGGCCCTCAGGTCCTCCATCACCACCATCACGCGCGAGGGCCTCGAGCTGGAGGGCACGCTGCGCTCCAACCTGGACCCGTTCTCCGTGCTGAGGCGACACTTTAGTGACGCGGACCTGGTCAGCATGCTGCATCGCGTGAAGCTGTGGGACACGGTGCAGCGCCGCGGCGGGCTGGACGCCAGCATGAGGAGGATGCGCTTCTCCGAGGCGCAGAAGCAGCTGCTGAGCCTGGCGCGCGGCGCGCTGCACAGGCGCAGAGAAAACACAAGGGTGGTGCTCATTGACCATGCCATCACCCGGCTGGACGAGCATACGGGGAAGAAGATGCATGACTTCATCGATGGGGAGTTTGCCGCATGCACTGTCCTCATGGTTGCATATGACCTGGATGCGATCCGCACTGCTGATACGATCATCACGGTGCAAAATGGAGCGATTGCCAGTGTGCTGGAGCGGACTGGTTCGGATTGATGTAGTGGTATTTTCTGGCAATTTATCTTGCGTCATCATCTTCTTTTTTGCATTTCTTTCGTTGGTCACGGCGAAGCCATGTGCGGCGGTCCATGACCTAACTGTCTGAGGCCGTGAATGGTATGCCATGATTATTGGAGATGTGCGCGTCCAAGTAGTAGATCATCCGGTCGAGTGTCTGTCTCTATTAGTGGAACGACACGACCAGTCTGACAAGGGAGGGTGAGGTAGGGTGACTCCTGATTCGGTCGAGCTATCCCTCCTCGTCATGGAGCGAGAGTATCTGCTTGTTTTATGTCAACCGGAAAAACACTTGCAGTTCCAAGAATGCTGCGAACATACCGCCACCCACCAAGACACGAGCAGCCAAAAAGGGCCACTAGTTAAGCCGCAGGCCCTTGTGTCGCGGTCCGTGCCCGCAGCGGCGGCCATGAGCGCCGCTGGTGTTGTTTCCGATGGAGGGGGGAGGTTGCGTGGGCGGCGGGCCTGCAGTTCCGAACATCTTAAACCGAGTCCCCCAGGGTCCTAGAAAGACGAGAGAGACGGACTGAAGCTCGCAGGGACACACAAGTGTCGTACAGATCGGCCGTGCCTCGTTCCACCTTCTCTCGCATGTAACATTGGCTGCGCCGTGACGAGCCCACACAGCCTACTTCCGCCCACACCCCAGGATTTCGCTGGCCAGCCTCTTTCTGGCATGGCCGTGGCCCGACGTCACTTGAGCCGCAATCCCTGCGCAGTGGCCATCCTGGGTCGAGGTTGGTCTCGTGTCGTGTGTGTGTGGTTTGTGCGTGAGTGTTTGTGTAGGATGTAGGATGGAGGAGGACGGAGAGCCGTTTGTTGACGTCGTACCGCGCCCAGGCCAGCTTGGGTATATCCGAGTCAACAGGCCAGACACTTTCTCTCTCCCTTCATTGCTGGTTTTTTTTTTTTTCCCTCCTTCATCTTGACAGAGAAGAACCTCTGCCACATCTTGACTACCGATTCTGCCCCTTGCCCAATTTTTGCCCAATTTTTGCGGCGAAGCAACAGAAAATACAGCACCGTACGGCCGGCCCGCCAGCGCCGTCAAACTCCGACCTTCTCCGTTCGGCTCGGCTCAAAGCTCTCGCCTCCCCCACCAATCCTCCCCTCCAAGGCCGGGGTCGGTTTTGTTTTGGTTGGTGATTCTCTTCTCTATTATAACCCGCTGCCGCTGGACAACAAAGCAGCTTCCTCGTCTCTTCCTTGGTCAATGCCCCAGAAAAAAGACCCCCCTCGACAGCAAATCGGCATTTTCGTCATGCTACGTAATTGCTAATCGTTTTGTGGTTTCAGCGATCCCCCACCTCCCCCCCCCCTCGGCCTCGTCCTCTCCGCGGGTGCGCCAGACGCCGTTGCTATTACGCGACGCAAAGGCGTAGCCTATATACTAGCCATCGCACATCCGCACACCAACCACCAACCACCAAGCCCTTTTTCCGCCTTTTCCTGCAAGTCTAAAACGTTACCCCGCGTCTTTCCGAGGTTCTGTGCCTTTTTTTTTGTAATTTTTTTTTCCCTTCCCCTGCTGCGTCTGTGTGAAACCACCCCTCCCCTCCCTCCTTTGTTGCTCTGCCCCTCCATTAAAAAGATCGGCCGTCTATCTCGTTCCCGTTCTCCCTTCCCTCTCACCATGAGTGCCTCCTCCGTCTCCAGGCTTCTTCTTACATCCCGCTCTCCCCTTACCCTCCGACCTGCGTCCTCTCGCCTCGCCTTTGCCCGCCCTGCCTTTGGAGCTCTCCAGACATACTCCCCCGCCGCCGTCCGCACCATGGCCACCACGCAGAAGATCAAGGTCAAGAACCCCGTCGTCGAGCTCGACGGCGACGAGATGACCCGCATCATCTGGCAGGGCATCAAGGACAAGTTCATCCACCCCTACCTCGACATTGACCTCAAGTACTACGACCTCGGCCTCGAGTACCGCGACCAGACCGACGACCAGGTCACCATTGACGCCGCCGAGGCCATCAAGAAGTACTCTGTTGGCGTCAAGTGCGCCACCATCACCCCCGACGAGGCCCGCGTCGAGGAGTTCAAGCTCAAGAAGAGTACGTTGCCAACCGACCTCCCCGCTGCTGTCTCGTCCCGGTTTCAGGCACTCGCCCCGTTCCGGACCGCAGCAGCTCCATCGCCGTACCAACCAACACTAACCAACACACCGCACAGTGTGGCTCTCCCCCAACGGCACCATCCGCAACGCCCTCGGCGGCACCGTCTTCCGTGAGCCCATCGTCATCCCCCGCATCCCCCGCCTCGTCCCCGGCTGGAAGCAGCCCATCATCATCGGCCGCCACGCCTTTGCCGACCAGTACCGCGCCAAGGACCGCGTCATCCCCGGCCCCGGCCGCCTCTCCATGGTCTACACCCCCGAGGGCGGCCAGCCCGAGGAGATTGACGTCTTCCACTTCGCCGAGGGCGGCGGCGTCGCCCAGACCCAGTACAACACCGACGAGTCCATCACCGGCTTCGCCCACGCCTCCTTCAAGCTCGCCCTCGACAAGGGCTACCCCCTCTACATGAGCACCAAGAACACCATTCTCAAAAAGTACGACGGCCGCTTCAAGGACATCTTCCAGGAAATCTACGACACCACCTACAAGAAGGACTTTGAGGCCAAGAAGATTTGGTACGAGCACCGCCTCATCGACGACATGGTCGCCCAGATGATGAAGAGCTCTGGCGGCTACATTATGGCTCTCAAGAGTACGTTTTTTCCTGCAAGTCCCCTTTGTTTTGCCCTTCTTCCCCTAACGCGCAACCCCAGACTACGACGGTGACGTCCAGTCCGACGTCGTCGCCCAGGGCTTCGGCTCCCTCGGCCTCATGACCTCGGTCCTCATCACGCCCGACGGCAAGACCTTCGAGTCCGAGGCCGCCCACGGCACCGTCACGCGGCACTACCGCGAGCACCAAAAGGGCCGCGAGACGTCGACCAACCCCATCGCCTCCATCTTCGCCTGGACCCGCGGCCTCGTCCAGCGCGGCAAGCTCGACGACACCCCCGACGTCGTCGCCTTTGCCGAGGCCCTAGAGCGCGCCTGTATCGACACCGTCGACGTCGACGGCATCATGACCAAGGACCTCGCCCTCGCCTGCGGCAAGACCGGCCGCGAGGACTACGTCACAACCACCGAGTACCTCAACGCTGTCGAGCGCCGCCTCAAGCAGAGCTTCACCCAGGGCAAGCTGTAGACGACGAAAAAGCAAAAAGAAAATGACCAAAAAAAACATCATTCAAATAAGGATGAAACCGAAATGCCCCCAAATTAATATACACCTAGCCGACGATTTTTGTTACTTTTTTTACGTTTTTTTTTTTTCTATGCTGAGCGCTGTGAACTTGGGTTCCTAGCTTTCCTGACACGGGAGCAGCAACACATGGTGGCACTGCTTGTGGTCCTGCTCAATCCGCAGACCCGCAGAGATCTTCCGGCATCGGAAGCACGCCACGGCAACCAAGCGACCAGAAAACAACGCACGGCGCTCAAAGAAAAACGTTGAAAGAAAGCATGTGACGGAATAGAACGTGGATTGGACGGGATTTATTATATACCACATAACATTTCTGACATGTCAGCTCCCCCCAAAGATTTGGGTCTTTTTGAATATACATACATCCATCCACCTTATTTATCCACCTTGACAAGCTACAAAGGCTTTTGTGCAGTGTAAAGCCTCTGCTCATTCCCGTCTGTATTCTTCTCGAGATCAATTGCAGTCGCTGCTAGAAGTACATAACACACCCCGTCTCCATCTTTGTCTTTGCCGGCCGGCGACAAGCTCTCCTCCAAGTGTCAGGGCGATTCCCTTTGTTTGCGCCTGTCCGTCTCCGTTTCGTTACATCCCTTGTCATCCATCATGCCATGTTCCGCCCTTTCCTCCTCGCTTTTGTTTCGATTGCCTGCCTTTTTCTCATGTGTTCTTTTTCCGGTCAGCGTCTTATACACCATGTGGACGTAGCCTGTCGTGGCACGAGACGGAGAAAAAAAAAGGACGGGCTGGACTACATGAGGTGTAGTGGCACAGTATATTTTTTTGTATCCCAAGAACCAAAAGAAGAACCTTGTCCGTAGCAGAAAAGAAACAAAAAAGATAAACCCCCCCGTGTAGAAACAAGAAGGGGGGGATGAAGACTCCCTCCCGACCCACCACATGCATCACTCGTGTCCCGACGACGCCGTAGAAGAACTCGCGCCTTTGCCGCTGCCCTGTCACTGCCGAGACGAGAGAGAGAGAAAAGCGCCTACTGTCCTCGGCGTACCAACGCAATTACTCGGCGGCTTCCTTTTTCACGCGGCGCGCACTCGGCGTCTCGACGTCGCTCTTGCGCTTCTTCTTGGACGGTCTACCAGCCGACCCGCCGGGTCTGTATCCGGCGTCGTCCTTCCTCTTGCGCTTGCCGCGGCCGACGGGCGTGCCGTAGTCGGGATCCTCGTCCATGCTGGCGTCGGCGTCGCCCTTGTCGTTCTTCTCCGTCGTGGCGGCGGCGGCGGCGCCGCCGACGTTGCTCGCCCGAGATGACACGCCGCTGGCGCGCTTTCCCCGTGACGACGGCTTGCCGCCGCGCTCGCCCCGTCCTCCGCGGGACTTGCGCACGCTGGTGCCGTTGCCGTGGCCGCTGGCGGGCGCGCCGTCAGCGGCGGCGGCCGGGGCGGCAGCAAGGCCCGCGGCGTCGGCGTCGTCGTGCGCCTCGCCGTCCTGGAGGAAGACCTTGGGGGCGTGCTTGCGCAGCCAGTTGGTGACGCTGGTCGGGTTCTTGAGGTGCGGGTGCGAGGCGAGGTGGCTGTTGGGGTGGGCGCGCGGCGCCAGCGACGGGAGGTGGGCGTTGGTCTCGAGTCGGCGGTCCACGGCGAGGATGTAGTCGTCGACGTCGTCGGCCGTCAGGAAGCTGGCCGGGTGCGACTCGCCGGCGGACACGGCCAGGTCCTCGACCATGGCCGAGTGGGCGCCCTTGGCCGTTGCGTAGTTGATGTGCGGCACCGCCGTCAGTAGCTCCTCGAGCTTCTTGAGGGCGGCCGCCTTTTCGGACGCGTAGTCGCGGTCGATGGCGAGCGTGGGCGCCTTGGCGTCGCTGCTCGGTTTCAGGGCCACGTCTATGCGCTTGTCGAGGGGGATCTGGGCGGAGTTGTTGATGTCAAGCAGGATGTCGAGAAGGCGGCTAAGATGGGGTTGGTCAGTGGCCGTCACATGGCACCATCAGAAATGAAGTACCCAGGGGAACGTACTCGTTTTCGACAGCTAGTCGCTTCACCGTCGCCGAAATCTTCGCTTCTTGCCTGTGCAGCTCCTCGCCAGTCTGCATCTTTTGGTCGAACACGATGCGCATCTTCCGGTACTTCTTCTTCCACGACTTGTAGCCGACGGGCTTGCGCTCCGCCGAGGGTTCCGCCTTTGGTTGTGAATCCTCCATTGCGGCGTGTGTGTGCTGTGTGTGATTTATGCGTCAAGGGAAGGAATGGCGGAGAGGGCAGCGGCCGCGGCACGTATGAGGATGCGACGCCGCTCGTGGTCGTTGGGCGAAACTGTGCCCCCCTGGCGACTGGCGCGGCGCGAGTACCGAGCGTTGTTGGAATTCAAACGACGAATGCGACGCGATCGTTCGAGTGTCGATGAAAAACGGGAGCGGGAGATGCCAATGCGCGGGATTTTGATGGAAGTTGGAGCGGGATGGGAAGACGGAGCCGGATGCAAGGGCAGGGAGGGATGGGGGATGTGACAGATATGGAGAGGGCGAGAAAAGGGTTTGCTTGAGGTGCCTCTAATAACGGGCTGTGAGCAGACACCATGTCGAGGCGCTGTGGGTATCGTCGCGTACCTCTCTGGGGCTGCTACCTACCCTGCAAGGAGTTGACAATTTTCGCATCCCTTCCATCAACATGCATAGAGAGAGGTCAAGCTTCCTAGCAGGAGCAGTAGAGGGATTACTGGAGACTGTATCTTGCCTGGACTAACATAGTGAGCCGTATCAGGCCTTGGTTGTTCAGGCCGGGCACTCTACTGTCGCACGCAATGGGTGTCTTCCAACCAAGCCACGCGATATGTGCGGTGACGCTGGTTGGCTCCCTGGCCTAGAGACATCCATACAAAGCACGATGTTCAGCGCAACGAATTCTGTAGTGCCGTACGTAATGCCCTAAACACACAGCGCGTGTCTAGTCCTGGTTGCGTTCAGCCAGCCAGCCTCTGACTACACCTCATCATGGCGGGTGAATAAAGCAAGTCTTAGACAAGTGAGTGACATGTGGGTGGGTGATGTTATCAGCTACAAACTCATGACGAAAGCTCTTTCCCGAGACGCTCTAGCTCCTCCGATATAAATTCCCTAGCATTCAGCAGCTCCGTGCTGCCGTACACCACCCTCTTTTTTGTCTTCTCGCCACCTGCTCTGGTAACCCATTCCTGCAAGTTACCATACTCCTCCATGCTGCCGCCGCCGACCGTAAATACGACAGCCTCGCTGAAGCCCTGCCTTCTTTGGCCAAAGCTTGCGGCCTGCCCAGGACCGGCCTGGCCGGGCATGCCGCCGGGCGCATTCCCGCCAGCTCGCATGGTGCTGGGCGGCGGCATTGTGCCGCGCGCGTTGGCGGACCGCGGGTCAAAGTACAGATAGTGCTCCGTTTTCGCAATAGCCGAGGACGAAGCTGTAGCTGGCTCCATGATGGATTCTACAATTTTGGTGATGGTGAGATCTCGGTCGGCGGGGAGGAAGTTCTTGACGCCGCTAATCAGAGACTCAAAATTCGAGGACAGGCCAGTCGGCACGCCGGTTTCTTTTAACCGGTCGGTAAGGCGCGAGGAAATAGACGAGAATCTACCAAACAAATCGGAGGACGCATTTTGGTTGGAATTGTTGTTGATCGTCGTAAGTTGCGTCATCTTTGTCGTAGCACGAACCCTGTCACTTGTTAGCCGTAAATTCGGGTTCCCAGTGCGTCGAGTACATACTGTCGAACGTAGGACAAGGAAGAAACGTCAGCCCCAGCCTCGGCAAGTGCTTTCTCAAGCGATTCAAAGTCAGCCCGGGCTACTTCTTGCTCCGTGCTCAGAAACCAGATGACAAACAGTCGTAGTTTGTCTGTGGAATCGTTGCCCTTGCCTTGATCCTGAACAATTTCCATAATCTGGGCCTTGGTCTGCTTCATGACGTTCTCTTCCACCTGGAAAAAGTTGTCTAGTTGACGGTCCTTGATCCCAGACAACAGCGCGGCTAGAATGTTCATATGCATGTCGAGAACACCTTTCCGTTCTCTCATCTCAGGTAGCAAGGTTATCGCCGCCTTGAGATGTTGTGCACTGGCGCTAGTATCATTTTGTAGATCTTCCAGACTAGAGACACCAGTCTTCTTGGTAATGGCCGCCGTTTCTTCCTTGTACTTTGTGAGCTCGGCGTCGATATCCTCCGCGACTTGGGGGAAAGGCACCGGCGCATTCTTGGCCCAGAAGAAGTCGCTGGCGTTGAGATCGTAAGCCTTTTTCAAGGTACCTCGACTGGGGTTGCTTTCATCAACTGGAGTTTCGATTGTGATGCGGTTGAGCTTCATATTCAACACATCATGAACAAGAGACTGATACGTCCAGGAGTGTGAGAGCATCGGGATCAAGTCAACATTGCGATCGAGTAAGATGAGCACTGGCCGGGACTGTGGCGTGCTAGTTGCAGCTGATCTCGCGTTCGAAAACAGGTTATCCTTGGAGTTGAGTATATGATCGCGGAGCTTTCTATCGAGCCTTTGCGCTACCATTTCAGCGGCGGCCCCTTTCGGACAGCGGATAACGGGAATGACACCTATGCGCGCCCGCCGTTAGTCTTGGGCCACGAGAGCCATTTCTGAACTGGTGCTTACCCATGGTGACAATGACGCTGAATAGACCGCTGACTATTCTGTCAACGACAGCCTCTAATTGCTCGTCGCTCGTCTTGGCGCTATTGAGAGCCCAGTACGTGTGCTCTTTTTGCATGCCTAAGCTGAACAGATCTGGCTCAGAGACAATGAAGTTGAGGTACTGGTCAAACAATTGGGCAATATTCTCCGACGTTCCGGCTGTGGCAGTCTGCGTAGCGAAATCTTCGAGGACGACGCGAGGCATGGACGAAAGCAAGTTGATGTAGGCCGGAGAATAAAGACTTTTTTGTAGATCAGCAGTGATTGCCTGCATATTCTGTGGCGAAGGCTCGAGCAGGTAGATGACTGGAACGTCGGGGATTTGGTGGCGGACAGTTCCGATGTGCCTGTACAGGTTAGCCTGGCACTGTAGGAGGGTAACGGGATTACGCCTACATGTGCATGGTAATGCCCATAGATCGCAGGTCGCTCACGCGCATGACGCTGCTAATTACATCTCTCCCTAGGTCGTCAAATACCAGAACTTTCCAGATCGGGTTGCCGTCAGCATCGAGAATAGGTGCCACTGGGGCGAGGAGGCCATTTGCCAGGACCTCCTCATTTTCGCTGGAGTCGACCGTCTCGTTGAGGTTGAGAATCTTCTTCAGAGAGGCTAGAATGCATTAGCATGATTATGCAAAAGGCGACACATGGTCATCAGGGACATACCAATCTGGCGATCGCGCAGAGTGTTGCCTTTGGTGGCCATGGTCAACGCTGGCGTCGTGGCGGTCTGGGTATGGTACGCGAACGTGTGCACGGCAGGAACCTAGAGAGGCAATTTGAAGACTTGCCGCACTAGATAATAGACAATTCCATGCGCGAGGCGCTGAGCGACAGAAGTTGATGTTGTCGGGCAAGAGGCCACGATGACAGCTCCGGGACGGGCAAGTTGTTGGAGCTTGAACCCCACCAAAACGAGCCGACGGAGCTGGTGGCGGCTGAGAACTGGAGGTACCTCTAAGAGGAGGTAGGTGGCCTCGGGCACAAGAAGACGCTAGATGTACAGCTTGCGGACCTTGGGAGGCGCTGAATTTGCGTCCAAACAAGCCACCGATGCGCTGTAATCTAACTGCAACTGACGCTGTTGCCAGGAAAAGGGAGAGTCAGGAAGAGCAACGCCACTTACACCAGCCACTCACACCAGCCACCAACCAGACGGTCCTCTCGATGCCTCATTTTCCAGGCATAGAACGTCATCTCCCTTTCCTACTTTTCCTGCCCAGCTACAGCTTTCTGGCGATCACATCTCCATCAAACTCGCGACACCAACAACTAGCCCTTCGGTCGCAATTAATCCAGCGTCGCGAGGTCCCGCGAGACTTACGGCGGCGCAGATAACATTGTTGCCGCTCCTGGCGCTGCGCCCGATCTGTTCTGCCCGTCCCTCTCTCTCACAGTACTGAAGCTGCTGCTGCCGCGGCGTTTGTCGGGGCTAGCATCTGCGCTGGCTTCATACTGTAAAACCGTCACGGACCATCATCGATTGCACAATTCCATCCATCCAGATCGCCTGACTTGTTTAAACTACACTGCATAGAAGGACCAATTGGGTATGCTCTTCTCTCGTCTCCTCCCCGCTACTGATCTCTTCCCACACCCGCACCCGATGATCCAGGGGCCGCTCGCTCGCTACGCCTGGTACATAAACCGAATTCATCGATTGTATATTGTGATTCCTGGCCTCCTGTGGATAACCACGGCAAGATTAAGGCGTTGGCCAATTAAACTAGCGACAGGACGCTTCAGAGCGTGCTCGCGTGCCAGGCTGTGGTGGCAACTGTGGTGTTGCCTTGACGCGCAACGCCGGTGAACGGTGAGGAGAAGGCAGACTGGGAACTGGGAACCAGCGCTGCAATAGCTTCTCTGACCCCGTATCCGGCCATCCTGGATCGTTTTGCACATTTTCTTGATGTGCCTCTGGCCGGCTGGGGCAACACGTCAGCCTTGGCGGGTGGACTTGATTTGGCCTGCGGCGTTGGCTTGGTGTGCCTTGAGGGAAACATTGGCAGAACGGCCTTTGCGGAAGGCGCTCTACAATTGGTATCTGGCGCGAGCGCGAAATATTAATCATTTTCCATTCCCCGCCGAGTCCGATGGCACGCTCGTCAAGCCAAGTCCCCTTGCTGTTTGTCAACCGCCAACAACCAACCTGTTGCTGCTGTTGGCTCTGTCACCGTTCTGATGCAGCAGCCTGCGCCGTGCCCAACGCTTGCCACAGGATAACCACACAGCACAACGACATTTCCATCCGCGCCTCAATCTCCTCCATATTTTCACACTCACAGTTAATACTTTCAACGACCGATCACGCGCTAATTTTCGCCTTCTCAGATTGTTGTCGCTCCGGCGTTAGACAGCACAGCCCTTGTTGCACTACCCCGGCACCCCGATTTGGAATAGCGCGCTTGCACCACACCACCTCCTTGTGTACAAGTATCTCTGCACCGAATTTAAGAGGGTAAGTACTTACTATCTTATCTGCCTCTGTCTTCTCGCAACTCCCTGTGTCACCCGCTGTTGAGATGGCTTCATCGCACAGTCCATCTTGGTCCTGTCAATACCATCTTCGCGGTGGGCTGCTGCTAACCATGCCCTCTGCTGATGCCCGTTCTTAGTAGTAGCTCTTCTCTTCGGTTTGCTGATGAATTGTTCATGCCGTCATATATAATCCTCCTCAATTACAATGCAGTCGTGGCCCAACCCCAGCCAGGACGACGGCAACGGACAGGACGCATGGCAGTCTAGCTTTGCCTTTGGCGACCAAGGAGCCGCTTTCGATCCGAATCAACAATGGGCCCAGCAGATCGCGGACCCGACGGCCGACTTCTCACATCTACACCAGGACCCCGCGGCTTTCTTTGACGCGTCGTCCGCCTCTGCCAATCCATACATCCAAGCCCAGGCGCTGCACGGTAGTCCCACGAATCAACCTGCATTTCCGGCGCAGCAGTATGACCCGCAGGGCCCGGATGCTATCGATCCCGCTTTCCACAATGTACATCCTAACCTGTATGCACATGGAGCCAAGCCCAATGCTGCGGTGACAGCCAATCAGCTAGATGGAGCGCAAGCCTTTACGCAGCACAACTACCCTTTCCCTACTCAAGGAAGCCCGGCTTTCCACCAACAGCCGCAACCATTTGCGCAGCCGCATTTGCAGCAACAGCAAGTCGGCCGCCAACCAGACCAGTATGCTCCCTTCGCGCAAAACCAGCAGACACCAGTTCAGCCCCAACGTGTCGTCACGCCTCAGGGCGCGTATCGCCAAAGCCCCGGTCTTACCCAGACACCCAGTGGTCAGCCGACGCAGTATCAACCCGAGCCGCAGCTGAATTATCCAGCACAAAGGCAGCAGTATCAATTACAAGGTGAACAGGTAAATCCGCAACAGCCCCCGAGACAAAGCTACCAAGATGGCATGCACACGTTCCAAGGACAACCGGCTGCTGCCCAGCAGAGCGTCGTGCAACAAAGCGCGCAATTCATTCCCAACGCCTACTCACCCGTTGATGCGATGGGTCCCGCCGCCAAAAAGAGAAAACGATCTACAAAATCCCAAGACTCTAGCTCTGAATCCCTACCAGATTCGATATCAGAGCCTTCCGCAAAGAAGGCTGAAGATATGGATACCTATCCTGTTCCTGTACCCTCTGCCGAGGACCAAGAGCAATTGCTGAAATTCAACAAACGCAGCAAATCTGCCCAAGCCAAGTACCCCTCCATCGCCGGCCTGCCGCACCTTGTATTTGACGGAAGTATGAAAATGCCGGCCCCCAAGAGCTTTGATAAGCTTGCGCCCCTCGTTACGTTGGCACCAAGGTCGGGCAAGGCCATGGTCCCGGAACTGGGTTACAGCCTGCCCTGCGAAATCCAAGGAAAGTTCACCAGTCAGTATCGCCCAGCTCCTGATCGAGCTGGTCTGAACGAGAGGCGGATGGAAGCAAAGGCACTGTTGGACCAGTTTGAGACGTCAATGAAAGCCATGGGCAAGCGCAGGCCCAAGTACACCGAATACCCGCATGCATTCAAGGAGCAGATGAAATCAGACGAGGCACTGAGGAACAAGGCTGGGAAGAAGGCGAAGAAGGAGCTTGAAGGGGACCAGAATAAGCCCATCCGCCCCGCCGTTCGACCAACAGACGTCGCCGAGGCAGCAAGCTGGGATGCCATTGGCATTGTGCACATCGACCATTCCGCAGCACGCACCAGTTCGTCAATTGCGCAGCGGGTGCAACAGGCTGGCGATTTATTCATCAAATTACGAGGTGAAATGAACAAGGCAAAGCAGGAGCTCGACCAAGCAACCAAAGACAAGAAGGCGGAGCCCGAACTTGCTGCGATCAAAACCAGCTACGAACAGAAAAGGGAAGCCTTTTATCGTGCACTTGACTCCACAGTCGAGCATGCTGACGACGCCGTCTTGGACAATCTGGGCGGCCATCAAAAACTTATTCTGAGCCTCGTCAATGCTTTAATTTCTTGCATCAAAGCCGCAGATTTCTCGGGCAAGCTGCCGAAAATCGTGCTTGAACTCATCTCTCTCTTTCGCATGACGAGGAAGATTATCGACACGACCAACTTTGAAACTGTCCGCAAGCGCTTTGGCGACAAGGGTGACGCGGATGTCAAGGAGATTATCCAGGATATCAATGCCAAGATTAAGAAGGTCATGAAAGCCACCGAGCCCGAGACGGCGACTGGTTACACAGGCACATCAGCTGCTAGTAGAGCTAAAGCTGCGGCCAAATCAGCTACCGACACGACGGTGAAGCGAAGCCGTGAAGACGACTCCGACAACCGAACCGCCAAGAAAATTCTTGTTGAGCAACCAGGCAGCTCGCTGCTCAAGAAGCTTGCTCAGCCAAAAGCGCAACCACAGGCTGTTTCGAAGCCTAGCACAAGTTCCATTTTGCCTGGTAAAAGTCGGCCAGCTGCCAAACCTATCACCAAGCCTGAAGGTACGACGAGCGCAGGTAGCCCTGCGGCTTCTGGCGATGAGAAACCCAAACTTCCGGTCCGTAAAGTATCCGACAGCAAGACCGAGCCCACAAAAGTACCAGTGCCCAAACCGGCACCTTCGGCAACATCCAGCGCACTTTCTGGCATTGCTTCACTTTTGGACTCTATCAATGCGCCCAAGGCAGAAGCCGCAGCAGCCGTCGTCACCACAAAGGAAGTCGAGGTTGAAGGTAATGCTGAAAACCCCGCGACGAAGGCAAAGCGGCTGCGGAAGTTGGAGCGTCGTAAATTGCGTGTTACATGGAAGCCGGATCATGATCTCGTACAAATCAAGGTTTTCCAGAAGGACGATAACGAGGATGAAGGACGCGGCATGAACATGATTCGCGATGCGGCCGACGATAAGTCCGAAGGCATGATGTTGAAGCAACGTGTTGGGATGGATGAGGACGATGATGATGACGATGTCCCCTATCAACCATGGCTTGGTCCTGTAGAAACAGACCTTTCCGGATTAACAGCAGATACGAGAAGCAAAAATTTTGTTACCCGTGGTGGTACTGTTGCATTTTCGACCGAGGAACAAAAGCGCATTGCTGAAAGAGAGCAGCGGGAGCTCATGGCGATTTACACCGATCCTGCCGATATTCCGCCAACGCCAAAATCGCCTCCTCTGGAACCAGCAAAGCCAATCAATGGCAAGGTCGGGCAGCTGCCCAGTGAAGACCCCAAATTTGCCGAGATCCAGCGACGATGGGCCGATGAACAGCAGATGGGTGCGGAGCAGGCCTTGCTTGCGGCAGTGCAACGTCTGGATGCGAAGCAGAGTCCCGCTCACAAGCTCGACGCGATTCTTGGACGACTTCAGAACAGCAATTCTGTCTCGTCCGCGAACCAATCGACTCCGGCCGCAGCGGCGGTCCAGCAGCCCATCTCGATAGCAGCAAGCAACGTCCCCTTGATTGTTGGCCTCGCTGCAGAAGAGGGTATTCTTGCATGGCTACGTTCAGACAGAATCGCTGCTTGGCGCGACCCGAACCCTGTCCATGGTGACCTGTCACGGCCGCATCGATATACAGACCCCTCTTCCCAAGCTGCTGGCCAGGTTATTGAAGCTGTTGCCCAATACCTGCAAGGAAAGCCTTACCCGGCCAACGCCCCCCCGGATTGGATGCTCCAGTACGAAGACAAGGTTAAGGAGTGGTGGTTTGGTTACAATAAAGAAGCACCCGCAAGACAGCGCAGAGAAGATGAGAGGCGTGCCAGAGCTGCAGCAGAGGCTGGACCAGCAGCTGTTGCACAGGGCATGCAAGACTGGTCAATTGCACAGCAGCAGGAATACGCCCCTTATATGGCGATTCTGCATCAAATGAACGGTGGAAACGCAGTGGCAGCCCCCGCACCGCCCTCTCAGCAGCAAGCACAGATTAATGACAATCAGCTGCAGTCTATCCTGTCGGCTATCAACCAAGGTCCGCAACAGTCTAACCAAGCCAGCGGAGATGCTGCGTACCAGCTGATGATGCAAATGGCGCAAGGGCAGGTCTCGCAGCCACAGCCGCAGGCGCAGCCACAGCAGCAAGCACAACAGCAGACAGCTGGTGGAGACAAGGGTCGGGATTGGGACAGAGACGACGACCAAGACCAAGACCGAGGGCGGGGACGAGACTGGGATCGTGATCGCGGCCGCAATGATAGCGGGCGAGAGGATTCGTTCCGCGACGCCAGGAAGAAGAAGGCGACGCTGCCACCACACAAGCCAGCCAACAAGGCTCTGATAGGCACCAAAGCATGCACCTTCTGGCAGCAGGGCAAGTGTGCCCGTGGTGATCAGTGCACATTCCGGCACGATTGAGATATCTCCCACTTGGGTCATCTCTCGATAAATGGAGTAGGGGTGGCGAACAGCATTTTATCGCGGCGTTTGGGTATTCAAAGCTAAAACCATGATTGGGCTGGTTCATATTCATTGCTGTTTTGTATCTTCACTTTGTACCATGGGTCAAGGCCCCATAACCGAACATGTACCAATACCGACACTCTTTCACGTAGCAATTCGGCAAGATACGTCACTACTATACTGGAGAGGGACGCATAGGACTAATATGCAGTAGTATATACATATTTGCTTCAATCCTAGACGACAAAGACACATGCACATATACACGCTATGCGAGCAGTGCTTTGTAGCCAATAGTAGAGTCTGATTCATTTGAAGCCATGTTGATATTTGCACAAAGCTGCTGTTCTACTCGGACTTCATCTCGGCGTCGGCAGCGCCGGGTCGGGGGACGAGGCCGCGCAGGCTCAAGTCGTAGACGACGTCCTCGACCCTCTTGACGTCGTACTTGACGGCGTCGGCCCTCTTGCGGAGGATGTCGTTCTTGAGGTTGAGCAGCTGGAAGCCGGCGAAGAGGTCCTTGAGGAAGGCGCTGACGGTGAGGGGCAGGGCAAAGTCGCCGAGGGTGACGGCGTTGGTGGCGAGGCGGCCGAGCTCCTGGGTCAGGTCGGTGAGGGCGAGCAGGTACTCCTCGATGGTGAGGTGGAAGGCGTCGCGGTCCTTGACGTTGGTGGGCACGGCGAAGACGGCGCCGACCTGCTCGAGGGTGAGCAACTGGCCGACTTCTGCGGAGGAGGAGGAGGAGGAGGAGGAGGAGGAGAGGGCGGGGAAGCCGCCGAGCCAGGCGGTGTAGAGGACGGTGCCGATGGCGTTTTGCATGGTGCGCGACCAGCGCGAGTTGTACCTAGGGAGGGAGGGAGGCAGGCAAGGTTAGCCTGGCGAGAAGAGAGCGGCTTGTGAGAGGGGGGGG